>JAPMOB010184626.1:0-20716 GCA_029875015.1 Lepomis gibbosus
ACACACACACACACACACACACACACACACACACACACACACACACACACACACACAAACTGTCTTTGCTTCTCATCAGCTTGCTTGCTAACACTCACAGATTCTGTTCCTTTGTTTCCCACTGACGCTTATCCCGCATCTCTCGCCCTATACTCACATCACACTCTTTTTCTTAACTCCCTTATAGTACCAACTCTATCTGTGCCTGTGTTTAAAGGATATGATTATATTTTATAGATGTTTTCTATTCTATTTGTATCTTTTTGTCAACAAATCCCATGAAAAGAAAAGACAAAAAACAACTGTAAACTTATCTTACTATCAAGGATCATCTGTGTGGTTAAAGCCTGATTCCTCTCTACCACACAGGGCCATTGTTGTCAAAAACTATGAAATCTCCTGTTTGAGGAATGTTTGCTAAAACTACAGTGCCCAGAAGTTTGAGGAAAATATGAAGTTTTTGTTTCCAATGAAACTACTGTATATATTCACCACCTGTATTTAAGGATTCACTTTCTCCATGAATCAATGGGCTTGGCGCTGAGAGCCATGGACATGCTTGTGAAATCGGAAAGCATTTAGAGTTGGACTAACGAAGTGTTGCTATTAGTCTTTGCATGGTATTTGTTGCCAAAACTAAAAATATAGAATGACGTTATATCCTTTAAATTATTGTTTGCTTTTGCATCCCACTCAAAATAGCCTATAATCACGGTGAGCTAATTTCATTCTTTTCCGTTGGCAATAGTCATTTTACTCCAGCAGAGGGCAGTTGTGGACACTTCCTGGTTGGAGAGAGAATGAGACAGCAGAATTGTAGCAAGCTAAAGCAGAAAGGAAATTAACCATGTGGAGTGTGAAGTATAAACACAAGATAGAAAGTTAGGCTAAAGGTTTGTCTCAATGTAATTCCTCCCAAATGGCCTACTAGGAGTAATTTAATGATTGTCTATTCCATACTTTAGTGAGTGTTTGTTGCCTTTCTGTGCTAGCTAACTTTAGCTAAGTCAATGGATGTGTCCGCAAACTATTACTCATTCACTACTCCCTACTCCCCATCTAGATAGTTCTAGGTAGAGGACTATATATAGCTCACCAGCATTTTAAAACAACGCTTTCGGACACTGCTCGGGTCATTCTCTCTGCGCCGTAAATTATATTGTTGCTTTTGCACAGTTAAAACGTGCCAAATCCACGTTGGTTGGTGGACCGTTTTTCTGTCAGTGTGGTATACCTCTTGGTTGGTGACCACTGGTTGTGCACTTCTTCTCAAAATGCTTTAAGTTCACTATATAAGATTTAATAATATTCACAATACATTGAGACAGCATTACAATATGACAAAATGGCAAAATGGTGAGTAGTGAGTGATTTCAGACACATCCCATGTGTTCTAGAGTGGTGCCATTTAACTTTGCTGTTTAATGAGTTGTGCATTTTATTATATGGCAGTTTCTTGATAAAACATTTACAAAAAAACAATAAGAGTAGAACTTGAGTTGAATAAGCAAGAGCACAAGAAGAAGGAATTAAGGAAAATGCCGATTACGTTGTTGTGTGATAATTAAGTACCAGAGTTTTACATGTTCAGCAAAGTTGGTAAATTCTGTTATATTATTTCCAGACCTGGTAATATTTTAATTTAATATAGAATAATAAAATGTTGTCCCATTTACGCAGGTTGTTTTTTAGCACCTAATGATTTGTGAGAGAAAGAAACTGTTCTTGGGTAAATTGCAGATAGACATACAACAGACTACCAGATGACATACAGAGGACGCATGACAGAAGAGCAAAGGACTTAAGACAGAAGAGCAGAAGACTGTCCCACTATCAGGAGGACTGATTCACTCCACACCTCTTCATCACCTCACCTAGATAAGTGCACCACACTCCATTTAAAGGGGAAAAAAACACATTACCTGGGTAGATTAACACTGGTTTTATTAATTTGGTTTGTTATTTTCTCAGAGCTTTGAGTTATTTATTTTGGTTGTTTTCTCCTCAAAAAGAGTTGGTTGTAGTAACAGTGAAATACACTAAGTTTAGTAAGCTAAGCAGGTGTTCTATCATTTTCATTCTTCTGCTCCTCTTGAAAAGCACCTGTTAAGCGCTGTGCCTGTATTACTCCATAGTGTGCTGAAGCAGTGCTTGCACTATCATCAATATTCTGATGCTTGTCATTACTTGTATTGTTTACTTTTTTCAGTTTTCTTCATAAAAGAATAGGATTTCATGATATGAACACAAAGTACACGAGCAGATAACTACAGAAATGTTGATTTAAACAAAAACACCCTCATTTTAAATTACAATTATACTTTGATCAAGCCATTGGCACAAGTCCTGGTTAAATAAAACATTCATAGATACAATTCCAGGTATTTTAATATATGAGGCACAAAAGGACAGTTGCTTGCCCTCCAGGTTTCTTGCCCTTAGGATTAAGGGCTGCTTTGGGCCTCAGGGACCTGCATTACATGGCCTTAACTGACAGGTGGAGAGGGCTAAAGATCCTTTTAGGTGCTGCAACTGAAGTTCAAAGGAGACTTCTGGCTTCGCTTCGAAGAGTATGTGCACAAGTTCTGTGGACTCACATGCAAGGATGAATTTACTGTATGTGTGACTACTTGTGTGTGCATGAGGGAATTAAGACACATTTCAACAACAGCAGAATCAGATTAGGGAAACAGGTTAGTGTGTCTTGTATATTTAAAAGAACAAATGGAGTGTCCATAGCTTATGGGAAAGGGGAGAAAACGGCAAGGTGATAAGATCAAACAGTAAGGGTTTGGTTAATATGAAACAGTGGGTTGCACAAAATGGTTTGAAGGGAAAGGTTAGTGGAGAGGAGCAAGATAAAGGAGTGCAGAGGTGGGGAGTGTAAAGTGGTAAGGACAAGATATATACGGTGGTGCTGGAGGTGGGGAGAGAAGGGGAATAGAGTGGGAGGGTTGGTCTAAGATAAAACAGGAGGCAGAGGAGTACAAGGGAGGCAAGACTAGTGAGGGAAGAAATGGAAAAGGTAAGGTGTGCGTTGTTGGAGGCGAGAGAAGGGCAGAAGGTAATGGAGTGCTGGGAAGGAAGTGAGGGGAAGGTAGGGGATATTGGGGTGCGTGTATAGGGGTGTAGGCGGTATGGGGGTACGCTGGAGCAGGGCAGTGGGGCTAGAGGGGTGTGTCAGTACAGATGCTCTGTGACCGGGTGTCACAACTCGGGCCAGGAAGCTGAATCCAACGATTAATCACCGGGCCCCTCCGCTTGTAATCAAACGGGTTCTGGCCATGATGTATGAGCCATGTCACAATTACTGACTCACACTCGCATGCACACACACACACACACACACCCACACACACACATAAACTGCACTCAGAGTTGATCATGTGTACACATGCATTCACACATGTATGAGTATGAATACACGCACACACACGCAGCAAGCTGAACAACCTCTGGCAGCTCCCTAGGATTATGGCTGTCTTCCAAGAGGCCACTGGGGCAGACTTCAAAGACACAAACATAAACATCCTACAAAGCCAACACATTATAATCTTAGTCAGCAACACGGGGGTAGCAGAGGAGAGAATGTCAGCATGGGGAAAGACAGGAAGAGAAAAAAGAGAGAGAGAAAGAAATAGAAAGTGAGTCAGTGGGCGTTCAGGACTAATGAGGAAGACAGATAGACTGAATAATGGGAGTAGAAGAAAGACAGATGAAAAGATTGGAGAAGTAAGAAAGACTAAAAGTAGGAGGGGGGGCGAGAGAGGCTGTAAATGAACGAATCAGGGATGAGATAATGAGAGAGAGAGAGAGGGAATGGAGGAAGTTAAGGCCGAGGAGGGGATGAAGAGGTGAATCCGTTGGGATGGGGGTAAAGCTCTTGGTCAGCGGTTTCCACGGCGATGGTGGACAGGCCAGCTGACAGGATGAATAATTTAGGACGAGGTGTGGACATCGATCCCACAATGCACTTCTGCCTGACCACATTGTCCCAAGCACATATTCTCAGACGCACACGCACACTCGGAGGTACACACACACACATACCTTCACAAATCATCCTCAGCAGTTCTTCAGATCAGAGCTGATCTCTATCAAGCCTGCGTCCAGACAAATGACACACCTTGTGTTAGTTACAACACAAGTCTGAATATTTGGATTTATGACCAAAAAAGTGATTTCGATGAAAAAATTACATTCATGCAAGCGCTGGAGTCAAAAAAAATACACTACTAGGTATTTAGTATAGAAAATGTACAAAACTGCTTGCACACACACACACATACACAATCTATTTTTTGGCCCTGTGCTGACAGACACTGATGGCTGCTGGCTTCCAGTAGCCTCCTCTGCGTAAAGTCCTTCCTGTTTGGTCCACTGACTTCCTGTCTACTTCAACCTGATACTTCCTTGTTAAGTCAGATGTCTTTGACCCCACCGGCCTGCCGTCCAAACCAAACACAGCCGCATCCACCTCATTTCTCCTGCAGGAAAGTTAAAATGGACATACAGAGGGAGCACATTTTGGATACTTCATTTACTTGCAAATATCTCACTGAGCAAATCTGCACAATCAAATGGCTAATTTTAATATTTTATAAGTTTATTACTTTGCCGAGCTTGGTATTAAACATCTGATATGATGAACATCCACTTAAGTTCCAGTCTTACATTTTTTTAGTAACATTCCCTCAGCCTCTGGCACAACACAAGACCATTTTTAACCCAGTAGAACAATGTTTCTCCCAAATCTCTCCGGCTTTGCAGGCATCTCTCGTCTTCATTCATCACACAGCCTGAACGAGTGACCGGGGAATGACCTCGCTCATACACAGACACACACACGAGCACACACACATATTGTAAACACACACAAACTCATACACACCCAAATCCACAAACACGGTATCAACTCACACAAAAGCATGATTCATTTATCACAAACGATGGATACCTTGGTACACATGCTCAAACACACGTGTGCCTCCACACACAGACACACACACAAAAAGCACGCACACTCACAAGTAGTGGCTCCTATCACATCCGTTACAGATGGGTTCTCCTCCTCCTCAGTCCTAAATGAATATAAATATGTCTGTTTGACATCATTCATCTGCCAGAGAGGAGCACATTTACCGAGTCCAGCCAAAAGAGGCAGTGTTACTCTCTGCTCTGCTGGGGAAGGATGCATATGGAAAAGGGAAACTGAGGAGAAAGGGGGAAGGAGAATGGGAGCAGGGATGAAAATAATCGCAGAGATAAGGATGGTCCAAGGGTATCTAATAAGGTTGGCGCAAAGCTGTAGATTAGGCAAAATATACTTTGTGAAGTTTCTTTTTCTTTCTCTCACAAGCACACGGACATGCGGGAAAAAAACAATATTCTCTCTCTTTTAAAAAACATTTTATTCTGCCGCTGTCACCCCCTAATCAAATCTGATCCTATCTTTCCCCTCTTGACAGGTTGCATTCACAATAAAGCATTTGAAAGCCCATTAGCTCCACTTTCCGGCGGCGTAAAGCCAACAGCAATCCGATATCATCAGTAACAGTCCACAAGAAGATGACGGCCAGACGAAAAGTGAGATGTGGACAGACTAAAGGAGCTCAGAGGAGGAAGAGATATAGGTGATGGGAACAAATTGAAACAAAATGGCGGGTGATATGCTGCGGGGATGATGCTTAGGGAGATGAATTGAAAAAGAAAGTTATACACCTGTTGAGAGCTGTTTACAATCACATGTAAAGATGTTTCATTTCATGAAAAGATCATTTCAAGTATCATCTGATAACCATTGAAGTTCCCCAGACATGACCTGTATCTTTAGTCACCACGTCTTCATAATGTAGTGCTTGCGAAGCCCTGAGGGAGGCGACAGTTGTTTCAATGTGAGCCGGCCCCTGCTGCAATCTGTGCTCCATATGTCATTAAGGCCATTAGGGAAACACTAGATTAACATTACAGCTAGAGTACCAGCCTTTGCTATGGGAGCAGCCGTGGGTCGACATAAAAGCGGCGTCTCACTTTGTCTCCCTTCCTCTCTTTTCCTGGCTGCCCGTATTAACAAGCCATTGTCTTTCTCTCAACTACGCTTTCTGAACTGCATCCCCCATTTCCTTGCCTTGAGTCATTTCTCTTTCACTCAGCCCTTTTTATGCTTCTCCCCATTTCCCCTTCACTGGACCTAGAATCTGCCACTGGGGGCAGTGTCGGCTTTGAGGGAAGCATTTAGTCAGCACCGTCTGTCATCATGGAGTAATGACAGCCCATGTGAATGTCCTTACTCTTGGGGTCGTAGAACATTAGCTATTTCTCTTTATTGTAAACATCTGTGATATTTTGATCAGAAACATTACAAGAGTCTGTTATGACAGTGTCTAAAGATTGAGTTGTCGTCAAACGTAAGAGAGAAATTTAATTGAAGTATGTTTTAACTCATGCGACAGAACTCGTCTTTGTTTAGTCAAAAATGACCAATCACAGTGTTCCTTCCACGAAAGCAGGAAACCAATGTGGCACGTTCACCTAGAGGTCAGGTGGAGGTCATCATAGAATGTCATGCCTCCACTCAGCTCCCCCTCCTTCCCCCCGCCTCCTCCTCCGTTCTCCCCATTCCTGTGACAAAGAGAGCCCGTTTGGTTGCCAAGGAAACAGGCTTTTTCCATGGCGATGTTGGAACACGTGGGAAGGGCAGGGTGGCTTTGTTTCGCCTTGTGATGAAGGATTCTCCCCATGCATGTTTAATCGCCAGACTTATGGTCCCAAACCCAACAGCCGAGCCCATCTACCACAGCCTGATTATGTTCAATGGGGCTTCTGACACCGTCATTTTGCCAGTTTTATCACGCTGTGCAGCTCCCACCGCGGGCACCTTAACTATTGTTGCACAGCCTTTCTGATGAGTACAGCTGAGACCACAGATAGTCAGACCAAACAAGGAGGACACACATGTGTCTCTTTAGCAGTTACCAAAATTTGCCCGGCCAAATAAACACTCCGTTACATACACACACTCTGAATCATGTATAAGACTGAGCACACAATCCTTTTTGTCTTTTCTTGTATCTCGGCACCCACCCACAACTGTTTGGCTTAGCACAGTGGGGGGAAAAATGGCAGATCACCATGGCAACAGTGTCTGCCATTCTGCTACAGCTGTGATGTATGTGGTGACACTTTTGACCCTCTGGTGAACTCTATAATGCAGGAGCTGTACAGAGTCCAGAAAGACCCTGGCTGTCCTACCTATCCTGCCGCTATAGTGAACCATATAGGAGTACTGTTAGCTTTGACCGTGGCGCCATGACAACAGATTCTCCAGCAAAGACCCAAACAGACAAGATCAGGGCTGCATACCTTTGTCATGGAAACAAAATAAAATCTCAACAGTCTTATCTTGATCAACACCAGTTTGCTGTTACAACAGGAATACCTGGTATTACAGGGATTATGTGTTCTGTGATGAGTGTATATGTTATAATAGATTGTTGACTTTGTAGATTGAATTTTAATCAGGCAGCATTATGTAACACTTTAAATTGCTAATCCTTGGACAATCCTATTCACCTTTACCAGTCACTGTTAACATTTCATAGTGTTTTCGTGTGTCAAATATTCAGCTAAACACTGCAGCGGCAGAAAGCCGTCAAACGTTGACATTGGATACAAATGGATATCTGCCACATTCATTGTCTTCACATTAATTTGGAAGTCAAAGGCAGTCTGTTTTGGAGCCTAAGAGGATTCAAGGTTTGTTTGGCCCGTACTTGCCTCTAAGTTATATATTTCCTTTATTGTCACACAACACAACACTTCTTCAGACCCTATGTCGACATGCCATTTCCATTGACATTTACAAATCACACACAATGTTTCAGTCATGTAAAGGGTCAAATGCCCACAGCTTGAGCTTGGATGTGTGAGAGAACACACATTGCCGCAGATACTTTTCTCCAGTGATGCGCTTACACAACTTATTGAACCCACATACTGTTCTGTGATCAGATAGACACAGAAAAGTCACATATGTATGCGCGCCCCTCCCACCACCACCATCACTCATACACAACACACAAAAAACAAGGCAATCCAAAGCAATACCCTTGCACACAAGCTCTCTCAATCAGAACTTGACACCTCCTGTCTGGTTGGTTTTGCTGAAATGTAGCACGATTTCCACGTTCCACCACTAGGAGTGCTGCAGCTTTGCACATAACCAACTCTCCCAAATCTGCCACAGCTGCTGCTGCCTCACACTGAGCTGCAGTGGAGCAGGAGAAGGGGAGCTGACACGCAGTAAATGTAGACAAGCAGACACCTTCTAAATCATTCACATTGGGGTTTTTTATTAAGAAACAATTGGTTCCACATGGTACCAGAGCATAGCGAACATATATAATGTGGTATGTATAGATAACGCAGACAAGTGGCTGTGCTAACACTAAAAATATGTTCACAAAGAATAAGTGCTGCTCTTAAAATAAATCACATTTTCAGTGGCTTAGAAGTCGACAATTACAAAGAGAAAGAATAATGCATCCTCAGTTACAACACAGAGCACTGCCTGAGCTTTTATAATTTGTGTTACAGTCATATAATGTTTGCTATGTAAACCCTACTTCATTCATTGCCGAGAAAATGTTTTCTTTTGCTCTGGCAAGTGCAGAGAACATTTTCCACTTTTTGAACAAAAAATTGAAAGAAAACAAAAACAAAAGACACATTCCATGTCCTGTTGCAGCTCCTCTGTCCTGTTTGTCCACGTCACAGTCTGGGAGGGTCATGACCTTCTAAGATACACTCAGACCTGCCATACCACTGAGAAGTCAACCTGGACTAGAGAAAGAGAGAGAGAGAAAGAGAGAGAAGGAAGAAAAGTTGTAAGAGAATAACAATTGTTAATGCAGCAGTACATGAGGTGAATCCAATGACATTTAAAGCCATGTATATGCACTTACAGTAAATAATGATAAAATGTCTTTGCATGTCCTATGTACACACAAACATGTACTCCATGTGCATACTCCATATTCATGCATGTGTTAAAGAATAATGCTGTTTTTGTCCAGCATGGATTTTATTTTTGTTGGCTTGGCCATCAGCTATATAGGTTATGATAAAACTGTAGTCATCAAGTTAATTGCTAAGATTCGTGAACGTAGCGGCATTGTTAAAAAGAAGTCAGCCAGTGGAAAAAACCCTCAATTCCCAAAAGGGAAAACTCTTTACTTGTAGTTTTTACTAATCCAAATTAGATAATTGTGTAAGCATAGAGGGTATGTTTTATAGATTGTAAAGCTCTTTGAGGCAAATGAGACACTGTTTAAATAAACAAAACTTGAAAAGTTGTACTTTTCTTGTTCTTCTGTAGCACACTGTCAGACTCGATAGAAAAAAACAATGCACCAGATCTCTGATATCTCAGAACCAGAGATACTGTGTTTTTTATTCCATGCATTCATCTTCTTTGTCAAAACCTGGCACCTACATTATGCCAAAATGCAACTGACCACCAACAATTTGGTCAGAGATCCAGGTATGTAATGCTAATGGCGCCTATTGTAGCCTCAAGCAGAGCTAAGGAGTGGGCTACAGGTGTCTGATAATATTACTTCTTTCTAACTCCACATTTTTCTATTTCAAAGTTGTAGTCATCACTTTATGCAGTGTTTTTCATATGTGCAGTAGTACTCCTCAATACCTGTGTACATGTGTAAAAGAAGACCCATTCTGACGATAGGCTGACCTCTTTAATTGTAACATACCTCACTTACTGTAGTTCTGTGCAGATTATTTCTGAAATTATGAGCTCAGTTTTGGTTTTACTTTCAAAAAACGTGGATTTGGGATTCTATCTAAATAGCTGATGTGTTAACAACCTGTTTCTTACCCAGTCAGATTTTTTTATGTCACTGCGTTCCCAGACCTCAGCATCTCTTCACCTCATCACTTTGGTGAGTAAAGTGTTATCATGAGCAATAAAATGATGGCTACAAAATTACAAAAGTAAGATCAATGTTGTAGTAAAATGGACTCATTGTTTAAGCTGTCTGTTACTCAGTTTCTGCATGTGCTCACCTAGCTACACATAGGCTACATGGCCCTGTCAGTCATGGTCATCACGTTTGGGGACAGTTCCTTCCATCCGTCCACCCCTCCCTGTCCCTGCCTGTGGTCCTGCCACTGATGTTGAGCGGGTGACCTTTTCTCTCAGCTAATCCACACCAAAAAGCCCTAATTACTGCTGCCGCTCCACCAGCCTCCCCGGGCCCAATAATCAATACAGCCGATTGGCCGGCGGATCACCCCGTCAGACACCAGCACTTTACATGTGGCTCAGTGTATGTGTGTATGTGTTTTAGAGGGATGAATTCACTGTGTTTTCATGGAAACCTGGCACACAGCAAGAAACAAGCAACCAAACACAGATAAAAAGAGAACAAGAGAAAAGCTGCACAAGCAACAGAAACACACAATCACACTGGCACACACACACACACACACACACACTTGTGCACACACACATCCCTCCCTCCAACCTGAATGTTGTGACACCAGTTGACCTTATTGAGCTGCTGTTCTGTAAAGAGTCCCTGATTAGAATATCTTCCCTTTAACCTTTAACAGAGTGATGCGCCACCCGAAAGCAAAGAAATAAGCCATCAGTTTATGCAGAGAGGGAAATGTATTCTGTCGTTATTTCATTAAGCTATGGCATTTCACTAAACGTCCTGATTGCAATGCTGAAAATGTCATTCAACAATAATACTTGCCTTTAATGTTTTTTTGTGGAACTTGCAGGTGTGCACTTGTGACGATATACTATATGATGAGCTGACAGTGCAGAATGTAGCTGCCCAGAGCAATCGTGCTTTTTTCACCTGTACGTGTGTGTATGTGATACATCTGTTTGTGCAAAATGCCCAACGGCATTTCAGCAGCAACAAAGGGCCAGACACTGTGTTATCAGAAAAAGGAAGTTTAATTTTAGATGCAGCTGCATGAACAGAGTCATATCTATGAATAGAAGGAGGCAATCTATCCTTCTTTTCTTCCCTTTCTTTCTCTTTCTGTCACTCTTGCTGACAGTCTTTGATTGTATTAGACAAGTTAATGAAAAGCAACATAGAAGAAACAACTGGCAGACCTTCATACAGCCTACACCTGCCAAAGTGTATGTTGGTGTGCGCATACCTGCCAGTGCCTATGTCTGGCTGTCTTGGGTCCTCAGGCATGCCATCCAGTCAACACAATGATGAGACAGTAAGAGAGTGATGAGAAGCTTGTCCATACCTTCGGGGTGAGGTCCGTTCTGCAGATGTGAAATGGTTATGAAATAAACCTCTTTTCCACACTAGACACAGTAAGAAAGCTGGGGGAAAAATAACATAAATAAAAGCTTTGTGCTATATTTTGAGACCCGATTATCATGAGCACTAACAAAAAAGTGATAATATTTAATATATTTAATATTTAATTTAGTACTTTAATGAGACGTGCTGAATCAGAAGACATATGCACAATGTGTCAAATTTTGCATACCAGTCCATCAAAAAGCTTCAGGTATGTTACATGTCATTAGCTAACCGTCTTTTTCAGCAAATTGAATTCACACATTCATGATTATTTTATTTTTTTATAATGAAGATATTTTAGAAAGCAAGACTTTTAAATACTATTGTTTTCAGTGCAGAACAAACAATAAGCATCATAGCTTTTATTTTCACAATAACCAATGGCTACATTTTGTTTCTATCACTGGTGGTTGATAAGATGAGACTATCACTGTGACCTGCAGACAGGTGTGATTAATCTATATGCTCTGGCTGACGACCAGGTCAGAAGAGGTCAATCACTTAGGAGTATCCACTGTTATGACATTGCATATCATATTGTAAAAGCATCCGGACTTGTAAACATAGTTTCTCTTATATGTTGTTTTGAGTCTTGGTAATACATTGTGCTGTAATTAGGAAAAAGTCACTGGTGATAAAATGGGCAGCTCAGTCCCTTCCAACTTAATGGTCGGGATCAAGTTTATGATGTCATCCTACCACTATTATATTGATTTAATGGTTGCATCAAAAGATGGAAATGAGTATCCTATATGTGCTGCAATAAATACATTCTTTACTGTCCCACAGCACAAAATCACCATAATAATTCTCTGGAGGTTAATAGAATCAATAGCTGTAACTCAACAATTGTTCTTTGGGCACTAATGTTAAAAGTAGTTAAGCTCATTTAAGTTGAGACTTGCTTTTTGACCCTTCAAAGGAAAAGTTTATTGTTAAACAACATGGAGGCATTGAGCCTTACACTTGTTTGAATCGATCCAGTTTTAAAGAGGTATGGTATTGGAACTAAGAAGCTCAGGGATAAAATCATTATATCAGAAATGTTCTTTCATATTCAGGGTCTTTCCCTCAAGTAGACATCTTTGTCTAGTGGTCTCCACATGTGCAGAATCTCTACAGTGAGGTCAGTGAAAGAAGTGTTTTCATAACCGACAGCCATGATAGCAACAACTAAAAAAACAAGACCCGTGTGTAAAAACTGGAAACTCCCTTCAATTTCAAATGCTCAAAGTCTTCCTGTTGGATTAGTAGTGCAGTGCAGCAGTGTAGGCTACATGCCAGCAACCTGTGTGCATACATGTGCAGTGTGTGCTTGCGTGTTTTCTGTGTCAGTGTGAATGTAAGCTGTGTGAGCACATGATGGTGGACTGAAGACATGCAGCCCCACAGAGAGCTGCCCCAGTCAGCCTGGCCTGCTGAGTGAAAGCCTGTGGTAATGTTTAGCTTAGGGGGTGAAAAAGAAGGTGAGTGGGGGGTAAGGAAGGAGGGAAGGATGGGAAGATGACAGGGTTGGGGTTCAGTGGTTAGACAGAGAGTGAAGACGGTGGTTGAAGGAAGGGAGGGATGGGTCACGGAGGAGTGACAGGGAGAGGGAGGGAAGGAAGGATGAAAGGTCCAACGGGGACGGAGCGCAGGAGAGGTCCCACTTGGTCTCGTCAGTCAGTCGTCTCTCTCTGACACCTGAACCTCCGCTGACCGGGTCGTGACTGCCTCTCTGGCACAGGAGATATCACTAGGGGAGCTGACCTTTGACCTCTCACCTCCTCATCGCCACCATAGCCTTCGCCCTGCCTTCTCAACAGCCCCCTTACTCGCTTTCCCGCTTTTATTTCTTTTCAGCTCTTCCTCCTCCACCTCTTCGCCAGCAACTTGGTTACCCAGAGCTCAAAGAATGGTGCTTGGCTGATTCGTCTTTAACTGTAAGTTAACGTAAAGAATTTGTTTTAAGTGACATAATTTCTGATCTATATAAACAACTCATGTATTTAATTTATCTTAGAAAATGCCATAACATGATTTCTTGTGAGGGAAGCCTAAGGTCACGTTCAAGCAAACATTAGCAATGAATGAAAAAAGGCAGCCCCACATTGTTAATTAGGTGACTGTGGTGATACAGGAGGGATCCCAATTCAAAGGGGTCTGGTAAGTTACTGTGTAAACTGAGTAAGTAACTTGGGTAATTCCACTGCTTACCTGACGATCGTTGCAATTGAGAATAGCTAGCTAACCAAGGGGGTAAGTGAGAGTTTGAACAGTGAAGCCGACCAAAGCCTGTATGGAGAGTGCCATGTATGCAGAAAAATTATGTCACAACCCTGCAACATCCTGTTGCAAATGAGAGATGTAACTGTACTGTTTAGATAAGAAGTTCTCTGGGAATCTAAAAAAACCTATTTGGCCATCAGTGATGCTGATTTGCTGTTTTGCAAATGAAACTTGTAGGTGCATTAATAAAACAGAGTCACAATCCAAATCAGACAAACACACTGAGCCAAAAGACTTTTTGTTGGTGAAGCAATGTGCAGCATGGTGCAGCCACGCAGCTACCAGAATTACGGTGTTTCTGCCGTTGCTCTCACTAAACTGTGTCTTATGCTGCACAATCATGCGCAGTAGAATCAGACAGTAGAAAGTAGCCATCTTAACCACCACAGTGCGGTTGGACAATCCATTCTCCATCACAGAAATCTCCCCTCAACACCCCTATTACACCTGGTAAAATGTGATCTGTATCCATTATCCGGATATTAAATTATCTGATCTTGTCTTTGTGTTTAAACCTGGTATTTTTTGTCACTTTGTCGCGGTGTGTTGCAGTAAGTTATGTATATAAGTTACATATGCGTCCCTACTCTGACTTTTCAGTTATTTATAATAGCATTCAAGGACACTAAAGGATTTCTCAGTGAGTTAAAACGTGATGCCAAAGCGTCTTGGCCAAGCGTCGGCATGTGACGACTTGGGAGTAAGAACGGTTGGTACTACAGCTATGGCAAGAAAAGAAGACACCAGCAAGTACAACAGCAAGTAAAGGGTTCCACACCATCACATTTGTTGAGTTAAATGAATTAAAATGATATAATGTAAATTAACACATCATGACACCTGGAACACACATGCATGAATACATGAATACACTCACTTCGTATGTAATGAGCTACTGGGAATTTACATTCTCTGAAAGGCAGCCTTTTCAGATGGCAAGCTTACATGGTTAGGACAACAGACACACACACGATTACAAACATGAACACATGTTATATCCCTGGAGTGTCAGGCCTAATCCAGGGTTTACATTGTTAGGACAACAGGGATAATCCTGCTAACGGGGTGTTTATCTAGAAACTGCAACTGCTGAATCCCCAACACACACAGTATTGACCCAGAGAGAAAAACAGCAAGAAAAAGAGTGAGATTGAGAGAGTAAGACAGAACAACCAAGAAAGGCAATTGAAGGAAAGAGAAAAATCAGTGGAAAATAAGAAGAAATGACAGTCAAAGGTTGCAGTGTTGGAAGCACATGGACAGAGAGAGATGGAGGAAAGGGGGGTGGAAGGAGTAAGAAGGTCTGAACTGTCGGGTATGCAGATGAGAGTGTGATGGCATCAATGCCGGAGTGGACACAGCCAGTCCCTCAGGACCACACACACCAGCCAGATCACACACACCAAAAGGCTAAACAAAGAGCATATAAGCCTAAATTAGAGCCAGAAAACACGGACACGTGAACAGAACACACATGTCAATACAATAAGGTAAAAAGGGTCGAGATAGAGACTTTCTATGGTCAAACAAGGAGCTTAATGAGCACATTTAGGAACTCATCACTTTAAAATTATGATTTATAAGATAGTGCAGTTTCTTCCTTTTTCATTAAAACAGCATTGTCTAAGGCTATGGGAAAATCCATGTGTTGATTCTAAACTGCACCCTCACTTAGTCCTGTGATAGAGTAGTGACCTGTCCAGGATGCACCCTGCCTTTAATCCCAGGCATGGTGAGAATGGCTCCAGCCTCACATGTCTCTGAACATGAGATATAGAAAATGAAGGAAAAGATGAAAGCACCTTCCTTGAAGTCCCCTTGCACATTGCTCCCAGTGGGCTGGAGAACACGTATATCCTGAAGATGTTGCAAACAGTAGAAACAATGTGTAAAATGTTTCATTAACTGGACATGTATTGAATCAATGTTTTATTGTGTCAGAGGTAGACAGAACTACTCTGCATAAAAGATTAATGGATTAGAACGCTAGAACAGGCCACTCCCTCTTTCCCTTCACTGTCCCCTTGCATCTCTGCTAGACTGCTGGATGACAATAATATGCTATGAAGAGCAGCCTGTTGTTTCCATAGATTGTATAAAACATGCATGTGGTATCCGTTACGTCACCTATGGATTTCGGAAGAACGATAGTGAAGTTTAAATTTGGGTGGCTCCGGCCATTGCATCTTGGCAGTGCCTGACTTGCCTAACTCCTGGCTAACCCAAAAAGAGGCGAAACGGTAGAGTGGAGGTGAAGCTGGGGTGGGTTGAATGAAGCCTAGTTGCTGTGCTTAGCCACCTGTGACAACACTCACCTGTTACTCAAAGCAGCCATAGTCTTAATAATACATAACTATAATATAATTGAAACTGATGAGTTCCACCTCCCAAAACATGTTTATTTCAGCTTTAAAGTTGTCCATTTTAACATGGGGTCTATTACCTAACAGTTCCTAAAATGACAAAGAATATTACTGACTTTACTTGATTTTGGACTAACAATGGCCACTATTTGTGTGATTTTAAGTTAAGGGGTTATGTAGCTGACATATGCCTCATCAAACATACAACTAACAGCATGTCTAACTTACAGCAAATATGAAGATATCAAGTGGGGTTCCAAAAACTTTGACTAGTCAGCATGGATTGATTGTGTTTTGTCCTACAAGTTTTTGATGACAGTAGAAATGGGCGAGATTGATGGCAATGTGAAGTAAGACTCAGTTCAGTTCTCCTTTCCATAACACACACTTAACAAAGATATCTCCAATATCCCTGCTCTCCGCGAGTCACTCTGTACATCACAGTTAATGAAACACTGTAAACCAGTCTACAGCGCTTGCCGCTGGACTGGTACTTGCCAACACTCGTACATGTCGTTTTGGGGAATGGTCATATGTTGTTTTACTTTCCAATGGACATGTAATTTTGGAAAACAGTCCTAAACATATGCCATTTGGGACAATCGACCTATTTAGTCAGGACGTGTTGGAGTATACAGTATGTCAATACGGTGTCCCGTCTCCTCCCAGGGCGTCAGATACCAATGATTTGGGAAAGCTTGACAAAGCGTCAGTTTTAGATGCACAAGGTACCCAGTGTCTATATGAAATGCCCTGTCCTTTCAAGTAACTCCATTGTAACCTATGTACTTATTTCAATGCAAAACACTATATTTTCCTAAAATCTCACCAAGTAGGTTTGGAGCGTAAACCTAGCCAAAACCATGATGTTTTCCTAAAGTTTTTGTGCCTAAAAACTGACCAAACTGCTAAACTAAAAAAGCATTTCAAATGGACACTGAAGTCCACATATTAAAAAGTTGTCTCATACAAATGCTATGGGCACCTTTTGCTTCAAATACTGAGGATTTCTCAGTATCCCTCAAAGGCATATTTGACGCCCTGAGATGAGAACATGTGGCAGTATAGGCCTATTGTTGGGAGAGCTGAAAATAGTTTGAGCTAAACTATAAGCAAAGAAAATTACACTTCCTGGCCAGTAAGAGCAATACATTTGTAACATCCAACAACTAAAATGGCATGGCTTTTTTACTAATATGTAGGCTACAAATTAAATCAAATGAGTTCTTGACATCCAACCGCTAATGCAAGGACAAAAGACACACTGCTGTACGCATTCATGCATACACACAAACCGTCTATACTTTTCCCTACAGGGGCTCGAACTTCAGTGGCTAACTGCCACTCCAGTATCTAATGCTGCCTGTCGGAATATTGCGCTTGCTGGCATTAACTTCCTGTTGGGGGAGGTAAGATGGGCAGGGGGAATATCGGCAGAGCAGCGCCAAGCTTAAGCATGCATGTCAGGGCCGGGGACGCTCCCTGAGCCAAATGCCAGTCTATAGATCGCAGAGGGGACTAAAGATCACATCATCGTCCACCCGGACACGGGTGACACCGGACAGCGGACGTGGGAGAGAGGGAGGACCGAATGATCCCTGCCAGGACGAGCCGTTATAGACAGCCGCTGTCATTACAGGGCAAACATGCACCCGTACGAGTGCACAAACGCACACACACAGGGAGTAACACACACACGTACACGAACCGTGACGACGACATTATAGACAAGCGCTGTCATTAGGAGAGTCTCTGCGGAGCTCAAATGATAACGAGCAAGGGGGAGTAAGGAGTGGGGGGAGTGTTGACGAGGGTGACTGTCCAGCTGTCTGCAGGTGAGCATGTGAGCATGTGGCGTTGGAGAGGTCAGCTCGCTTTAACACACACGCACACACAAATAAACACAAGTGCTATTCATTCTCTTGCATGAGCTACTGCTAAAATAATATTTTGGTTTCTGGGGAGTTTCACAATTTTTCTCCGATACCAAAGCCATACAATTTTATGTTTATGGGAACTATTGAAAACAGCTGGTTAAATTATAACTACACATCACAATTTCTGTAATGTTGATTTATTTTATTTTACTAGTGAAATTTTTGAATTATATTGAATCCTGAATTCTTTCTGTATAGAGAAAAAATAAATGCAACCTGATCACCAAACCACGGTGTGACTAACACACCAATGTCTTAAGTCATTTGCTTTTAGTGTGTCATTTCACGTCATTTACTCTCTACTGACTTGTGTTGTGCAGAGATGGCACCCCTGTGACACCAAAAGTCAGTGTTGACTTATTTAAAGTTTTATGTTAACTTAGGTTACATATTTATAAAAGTAAAAGTACTTATTTTAACCAAAACCAAGTTGTTTTGTTGCCTAAACTTAACCAGACTGCAACAGTGCCATAACATTACATTTGTTCTGTTATATGACGACAAAGGTCACCTGACTAACATTAACCTGCAAGTCCAAAACTCATGAAATGTGGCATCTGTAAAGGCGTTAAATGACTCTTGGAAAGCTTATAATGTGTTGACATGAAATGCGAAATGTCCTTAAAAGTGACATGTTCTGAGGGGACTTTCAAAGTGGGCACTGACCTGAAAACTCCAGAGAGGAGTTTGATCTACACCCCTCTGATAAAGTGCCAACAAAACTTTCTTTGCTGTTCTACTGGGATTCTTTTAGATTCCAGATGTACGAGGTAAAATGTTATATATCACGCAAAACACCTAGTCAAATATTATGAAGTATCAGAGATTTTAGTTTGCTGCTTTTTCTATAGCACACAAGGTTACTCTTTGAAAGTGGGTATGGGAAAGTAAAAATAGTGTGCTTTGATCAGTTTCATACCCTTAAGCACAGAGTATAAACTATCCTCAGATCCACAGTTCACATAAGCTTCCTACATAGGTGAGAGGCATCAACATTTTGTGCAGGTGTTGCCTCAGTCATCAGATTAACACTCTTAATGCACATGCCTTCCTCTGTCAGGAGTGAGACATTCTTTAACAAGGACATAGAAAAACTATATTCACAACAAAGTTAATGCAGCAAATGGTGGCAAACATGTCTCTCCATCAAAGTGCTGTGCCGTCATTATTGTAATGGTAATGCTACATAACATGCTTTCTGGCATAGTTGATTAACCAGCTGGAGGAGGATGAAGGGGAGAGGGGTGATAAGAGATCTGCTGATGTAAGTGAGCCAGTGGATGCATGACAGTTTGTTTGATTAAGAGCATTACAACAAGCTATTAAAGGTTTCTTTTAAAAGTAATGTGCAGAATGTTCATCACCCCTGTTGCACCAAACAACATTAATTCAGCATATTGCAACATAAGAAAAACTGCAAAGAGACAAAATACAAGCAAAACATCCTTACCACTTTGTCAGCACATAGGCCAAGGCCCCTTTTAAATAACCCAAGCAACACATTCACCAGTTTGACACAAAAGACAGTGCATGGCAAAACACAAGCAAATGTGGAAACACTACAAGTCGAAGAAAACAGAAATGACTTAACATAGCAGAAAACATTTCTGGGAGACACCTTGATTATGTTTTCTTAAGCAGTGCATTGAGCTCTCTTGGCCACTCTTAGTGAGTATGTGAAGCTATGATAAAAACTTAAATTGGATGAATATAGTAGCTGAAACATCATGTTGTTTGGCGGTCAATTCTTAAGACACCCCTCCATAAGACGAAGGAAGAATGACTTGATGTGATCGTTTGAGCCTGTGTATTTTCAGCACTTTTCCATTACACCTTGCGAATGTAAAAAGCTGCATGAGATGGTTTTATAGTTCTAATAATGAGCTTTAAGATGCTTTTGGGAAACAAGACCATGGTCCATTCTGAAGAAAACATTGCTGAAAATACTGGGATACAAAAAGAAAAGGAAATCTAGGAAGACTTCCACTTTCACAACATCATGGTTTACGTAGGATCATGTTTTCTGACGGCTTCCGCTGCTCTGTCAGCATCTCAACTCCAACAGTGTGATAAGAAGCTTTTATCTATTATGTTTACAGAGCCCTAAACATACAGTAGTGCACAGATTTTACTTTAAATCAATTTGTCTTGCTTAGCTCACTGTTACGAGTGCTGAAGATTCAAATCTACACTGCTCTTTGCCTAAAGGGGACAGGCAGCCTATCCGTGCATAGTTTCACCCTGCCTCTCAGACTCCCACAGTGTGATGTGCTTCAGGGTGTGTACAAACGAGAGGCTTAGAGTTACACTGAGCCTTACATATGTCACTGAAACATCTAAGTCATTCTTAGCAATAACAAGCTGCTGTATTAACTGCCTGTTTTAAGATCCACGCTGGCTTTACTGCTGCGTGTGTGTGTGTGTGTGTGTAATTACTGGCATTTAAACACTCATAAAATGCAATGAAGCATTCTAGTATTTGGGTTCAGTAAACTTTACACTGCTTCTGATGGGTAATGCTCATCCACCGGTTCAAAAATGTTGAAATATGTTAATTTAAAGTACTGCTAACAACACAAGAAATGCTTTAACACATCAGTTAAACAAATGGAAGCAAAAGCAATCTAGACAGCTGCTACTCAAAATATCTTGATGTGACCTGGTCTAATAGCGCTTGTCAGTAGCCATCAAAGAGGTTGAGCGCTCCATTTTGTGTCAGTTAACGCACAAATTGCTCTCTAATCCCCCTGAGATTGTATTTCCATACAGTCACGCGTGAGCATTGCTC
>JAPMOB010184630.1:0-22112 GCA_029875015.1 Lepomis gibbosus
AGCAGAAGGGGACGGAAAGGGGAATAGAGGGAAGATAAGATAGTAGAGAGAAGGAATAGAGTTTGGGGTTGGTTAAGTGGGTTCAAAGGGTTTTACTCATTCATGGGAACAGCAGCTCAGGCGACGATAGAACAGCTGGATTCTCTTAAGCAAAAAAGGCTTTTTTGTCTGCACAGCCTGATATTGAGCTGCCCCCCTGTTGTTGTCCTCTTCTTTCTGGAACTATTAGGATATTTGAAATTAAAAAAGATTAATACCAAGCTAAAAATATAAAAATGAAAAAGACAAACTAAATTTGTTTGGGTTTGAAGATGTTTCACTTCACAACCTCTGGTTGAGGAAGCACTCAGATCCTGAACTAAACTAAGTAAACTACTCAAGACTAAATACTAAAATAAAAAAATAGATTCAGTGGACTGATGACAAGAAGAACTTCTCACCTTCGCCTGAGTTCCGGACAACAAAGGGCTATCTTGGTAATCTGTGACTTCCTCCTCCAGACAAGTCTCTGGCTGGATCTTATTCTTCTGCCATTTGCAAAATCGCCAACACGGCAAATTCTTCTTGTGTACTTTGATGTGATGTGCCAATCTGTAATCTTTAGTCCTGCGATCTGAATATTTTTGAATCCTTTCAGTCTGAAATGTCTTCTTTCTTGCAGTACCTAGGCCTTTGACATTTTCTGCGTCATTCTTCATTTTAACTGGATCCAGAGGGCTTTGTTTGACATTCTGTTGGGGTAAAAACATACAGTATGTTGAGATGTTGAGATACAGGTCCTACTAATTCTACTGTTGCAATCACCTGTGGAGTGACTATAAATGACTGGAGAATTTCACAATTGCTTATTTGGTTGTTAGGAGTCAGTTTCTAAGATTTCTGTTCATCCATCTCCTACACCTAAAATCTTAGACAAGAACACAACATCTGCTTTCTTATTCCATTGACTGGTTGTTTCATTTATTTTTTCTGTTACTTTTACATCTATTTACAAATGTTTTACAATTTATGGTCATCTGTTATCACATGACTGAAGTCCCACACTGAGCCATCGCCATTCACTAATGATAATGTTGGGTGGTTTAACCTAAAATAATGGATATTATATGTAGGTCATGTGATTTGTATGTCAACTCTTATTCTGAAAGGTAACTGTAGCAGTAACATTATTTCTCTCTGAAATTAGTTGAAGTGGAGTACAAATATAATGCCTGGAAAGCCTGGAAAATATTCAAGTAAAGTGCAAGCTCCTTCAAAATTGTATTTAAGTACAGTACTTGATTCAGTTTGTTAATTGATACCTCTTTGTGTTGAGACATCTTCACTTTTTCTTTCTTCTTTCTTTCGTGTATTTCTTTGTAATAAAAGTGATACATTTTCTTTGTGTGGTTAAAATATTCTCAGTTTAAAGACTGAAATTAGGTTCTCCGTAAAGATTCTCTGTCTGCATTCTAAATGAGAGAACTTTGCAGTTCTGTTCTGTTCTAACTGCTACACAAATATGGACATGTAGTATTTTCAACATAAGAATCAAGCCAAGCGAAGATTAGACATAAACATACAGATGGGGGACAAATTAAGACCTGAAGAGTGGAGAAGCATATCAAATGCGGATGTGATGTCTGTTACTGTCAATTGCAAAAAAAAAAAATCACTCACATATGAGCTAATAATCTTTTTAAAATAAATTTTAAAATTTGTTTATTTATTTACGGAAACTTTCATGTGATTTCAATATGTGTATTTGTAGTGTTCAGATCCAACTAACTCTCTTTGAATAGCTTACTGTAATGCTGATCTCAATCATTTTGAAGACACACATACACATGGGTTTATCTTTTTCAAGTTCAAAGCTCTTTTATTTGATCAGAGAACAGAAGAATGAAAAAAAAATTAGCAATGAATTTGACTGACAAATGAAGTCTGCTCAGCAAACCTTAATAGGCACTCATCTACACAATTTGCAGTGTTGGAAATTGAGGGAAAAACAGTAAAATGAAGCTCATTTCATCTTTAACTAAACGTTCTGTGTCAAGTAAACCTAATGGGCTGGGACAATGTTAAAAAAAACATCATAGTTTTAATATAATTTAGATTTATTCATTTAAATTTTGTCTCTCCACAGTTGCGCACTGCTTGGCCTTATGCCAGGACAGTGATGTGTTGATCTGTCTGCCAAATTATTTCTTTCCAAATCTCTGGGGCACAGCCATACTCCAGATCTGACCGGGGGCAGCCTCCCAGTCACGGGAATGTATCTGATCCTCCGACACTACCTGCCCTCTGGAGCCACGGCCAAACCTGTGAGGGAGGAGAAACAAAGTCAGAAACTGATTCTGTAATTCAAAGTAATTATCATTTAAGTGAAAGCCTTTTTCAATACATTTTTATTTTGTGGTCCTTTGCAGGAACAACCGAACAAAACCATGCTATAAATGAAGGAAAATAATGATGCCTATTTTGTTTGTGCTTTTGCCAACCCCTATCAGAGCATAGCAGAAAGGACTGTTACATAGGAGTTACATTAAAAGTAAAGAAGGCAACTGTTTTAGGAAAGATTTAGACGCTCCAGACTGAGAACACTGCCTCCTGAACCACTTTTGCTAAGAATCTCAAGAATTATTTTATAAATTGGTACATGTGGCACTTTCTGTAATTTTAAAATGCATGCATGGAAAAGATATGCAAATTAATTTTATCTGCATGTGGTAAGATTGTGTGCAGTCAAAAAACATTAACATTTAAGTACATTTTCATTTTGTGATTCCAGTTTTCAAAATGTGAGCATTTAGAGCCTTTTCAAGTCTTACATTATAGTAAATTAAATATCTTTGGCTTTTGGACTGTTGGTTGAACCAATCTTGAGCTCTATGAAATTGAGTATGTTTCACTGTGTTTAGATGTTTCACAGACCAAATTTATCCAGAAAATAATCACCGGATTATTCTAAAATGAAATTAATCATTAATTGCAGCACTGTCTGCATGGCTTTTACAGTATACTTTTAGGCCAATTTAGGCAGCAGTGTTGGTTTTACACAAACCTATCTGAGTACTGTACTTGCATTCATTGTCACTTTTTTTGCAGAAGAATGTGTAAATATTTGTTTTTATTTCAGTGCTCATAGGAAACTGCAATACAGATGGCTAAAATGCTTATTTCCAGGTGATTGTTTTATGCATACTGTATGTGCGTGATCATTACAAGCTCTGAGATGGGACTGACCTTTGTGGCTGATGGAGGACAGAGTTCCTGGTTTCTCTCTGAGGTCCGAGCAGCAGAGCTCTCAGCACTGTGGTCAGCAGACGATCATCAAAGCTGTTATCTTTGTTTTCACTCTCCTGCAGCACAACAGCATGCATATAAACAAATGCAAAGCCTAGTAACTGTTTTTGAATAATCCCCCACACACACAAAAAAACATCTTATGAACATCAAGAGCTCTAACTGCATTCAATTTTGGGTTGCAACACAGACCCTGGGGGTTGTAACTCCAGCCAGTCAGCCATGCTGAGGCAAGGGACCTTGAGACGTAGATATCGGTGTATAAAAGCAAAGAAATGTACCTCATGTCCAGCCAAATTTCCATCCACCCATATCTTTATGCAAAATAAACCCCAGATCTGTCTATCTGTGCACGCCACAGTGGAAAAAACTTATTTTTTCTTGTGATCTGAATCTTCTCTGTCAGTTGACCCCAGAATATTTTACAGTGTATTTCACACTGTTGCATGAAGAGGAGCACTATTTGAAATCTAAATGGGCTGTGTGATTTAGCTTGTCTCACTTGATAAAAAAGATTTACATACTTCATCACATGGAGTGACAGACTTCTCTGAAAATGTTGGCATGACTTCTGACTGTGCACAGAATTTATCATTCAGTCTAGTGTGGCAAAGCATCCTGGCTAGAGACAGACAGTATATTTTAACGCTTAACTATTTGTGCCTGAGATATGTTTCAAAATTAAAAAACAAAATTCAGGTGCCAAAATTATTTTGGCAGATTGGATGTAACATGTATAATGTGATAGAAAACACATAAACGGTGTTTTGACTATATTTCCTTGCCACAGCTACAGATAAATCTCAAATGACTAAGATACTAATAATACTAATACTATAATAAATAATAATAATATGATCATTAAATACTTGAAATTAAAAAATTAGCAAGTTAAGTTTGTAAGTGGCTTGTAGTCTCACCAGCCCCAGCAGATGGTCAACCATCTTCTCCTCCGAGCCTGGCAGCATGTCATTTTTTTCCAGACTGTCTTGGATGTGAAGAGCCTGACTGACGCCAGCCATCGCCAGAACCAGAGCCAGTACAGTCACCACCGCTGCTGTGTCCATGGTCTCAAACTGGAGAGAAGGTCAGATGAATGCTGGTGACAAAGGCAGAGGATGATTTCGGTTGGCCTGATTATACCTGCCAGCTCCCAGAGAATAGTGGAAAGGCTTGTCCAGCTCAGGGTATAAGTGTCCTCTTTGTGCAGTGCCCTGGCTAACTTCAGTGGTGGTAGCATCTTCGCTGGGTCTTATATACGCCTCACGGTCACAGGCTGGAGATCCCCAGGAGAGCTGGAGAAAGATGCTACTGTACAAAGGGGAACAGGGGACAGGATGGAGGAAGATCCAGCGCCAATATGAGACTAAACTAGGTCCATTTAGTAGGATCAGGGCATTAGTGATGACTGAGCGCCAGAGTGCGTTATTATGTGGCCCTTAGGGTAGTGATACACAGCTCTCCCAGTTATTAAACAAATAAATCCGTGCAAATGGACTCTGATCCTCTAGCCCCTCTTGTCCAGTAGTCAACACAGCATGTGCAGACAGACAATATGTGAAGACACTTACCCACTTAATCATGCCAAAATTAACCAGATTAGTCCTGTCAATTTCAGTGATCTTAGGCTACAAAGTAATGAACCTAAAAAGTATTTTAGAAGGAGAAAAACAATGTAGACACAAAAGAAATGAACTACACAGTGACATGTTTACTGCTTAATAGTTTTTTAGTATTTTGCTCCAGATCTAATGTTTCTAAACAAGCTTGATGCATCCACAAGATCATTTCATACCACAGGGTTTACAATAGTGTTACTGATTAATTAATCAGTGAAGGACAACCTCGGAGTTTGTATCTTCACGGTGTCTAAGATTAATGCTGTGGATTTTTATTTAATTTAGGGATCAAGTGTAGGCTGAATAGTTCGAGATCATGTTGAAGATAACCCACACGGTCCCAATAAAAATGCTTCACACATACTTTCTCCAAATCATTATCGGCATGAATGTAAAGCTCACTATGACTAAACGTTATGGGTCATCAAAACCTTTGCTTACACAGTAGAAGAGGCGATTTTATGAGTTTTTTCCCTAACATGGTGATGAAGGGATTTCATTAAGAAGCTTCTTCCACAAGGGAAAGAGTGTCTTGGAATAAGAAGCCTTCATTTGATAAATGGCAGCTTCCTTCATTTTGTTAATTACAAACGAAGACAACGTTAAGCTTGATTTGTGAGAGTGACACAGGCTTTATTAGTGCCAAATGTGTGTTTGTGTGTGTGTGTGTTTGTATTGTGTGTATTGTGTGTATTGCAGTTTAAGCGGATTGTCACCCATTAGGCACTTTGATGGGCCAAATCTGTTGATGTCTCATCCAGTGTTAGGGAAGTGACTAATTATCTCACACACACACACATTCGGTCTAATTGTCCCTGTTTGACTGCCATGGCAACCAGAATGACATCGGAAGTGTTCTAAGGGGAATTTACTATAATAAGATCATAAGCTTTTGGATCAGAGAAAAATCAAATTCACTCACTCCGACGTGAGAATAAAAAGTAACATTTATGTTTAGTCTATTTTGCTTGAGATTTAGTTTTGTTTTTTTAAACAGGGACATACACTCAGTGCCCTCATTATTATGTACACGTGTACAGTCTAATGCAAGCCAGAACAACTGTCCTAAAGAGTATTTTTATGATGTTTGTAAGGTTTAGTTTTTGCTGACATCGTCATAGACGTGTTAATTCAATTATACATTTTAGCACGGAGATCATAGTTAGTGATGTGTTGCATTGGACTGCATTATATTGAGAGGTGTTTCTAATATACTGCCCTCCTCATTTATGTAAATGAAAGGACAAAAAAATTAGAAACACCGCTCAGTATAATGTAATCCATTACACCAGCTTTAACTGTGACCTCAGTAATAAACATGTAATGGATTTTATACATTACCGACAACAAAAGCTAAATATTAAAAACTTTGTAAAGGATGAATTTATGGTACATCTGTTGTATTGAACTGCAATAGATTGTACAGGTGTACATAATAAAGAATAGGCATAGGCTATCTAACTGAGTAGTACAAAAGCTATTATAGTCTACGTAAATATGATCACACAGTAGGTTGGTGTAATTTTGGCTTAATCTTAAGAGTCATTATATCAACAAACACGACATGACATGAGACTAAATATTAAATTGTAGTTCAATCAGTTGCTTTTGCATTTCTTTGTTTTAAAGTAATATTTCAACATTTTCGCAAATACGCTTATTTGTTTTCTTGCCAGTGGAGTTAGATAAGATAACTGATACTAATCTCATATGTGTTCAATATGAAGCTACAGCCAGCAGCTGTTTAGCTACCTTAGAGACATGAAATGGAAACAGCTAGCCTGACACAAGTTTTCAATTACACCCCTATATACACCTAATTTAGTTCATTTAAATTAGTTTATTAAATATTAAATTTATATTTGTGTGAAAGCACTACCTAAAATATTGCCAGATTATCAGCATCAGCGATTCAAAATATTTTGATATTATGAAGATTGCCCAGCTCTACCAGTTTGTCTTGAATAGGCTATGTTCTAAAATTGAATATTTGAGCATAAGCTGGGGGCCAGACACTCTAATAAACAGGCGCGAGTTTCATACTCTTCTATTGAAAAATATATTAATTTCTATTTTCTCCAGATCTAGAGAAGGTCATCTATGCTTATATCCAATTTTTTTTTACTCTGGTGCAACACTCATGTATGACCATTTCATCATCTTCCTGCTGAAAACCAGCTAGAATGGGAAATGGGCCATCATTACTATGAAAATAAGGAAAATTATAATGCTGAATTCTGTTCAGGAAAACCTATTATCTTATAATAATAGTTTTTGTTCCATACTTCAAATGACATACTATGTTTGTATTGATTTGTTTTGTGCATATTGAAGGATCCTTTTTACAAAAAAAAATGCCAAAAAGTATAGAGCTGATTCAGTTTTCAGACTTTTGCCTCCACCCGGTGTTCTCTGAGGGAACTGCAGATTTGAGTAATCAAATGCTGCAGGCTAAGTACACTGCTCAAAAAAAAATTAAGGACTCTTAAATTACACATCAGCTCTTGATGAATGAAAGAGTTCAAATTCTTCGCTGTACATTGTACAAAAATGATGTAACAACGTCAATGGAAACCAAAATCACCAACCGACTGAGGGGGAGATTCAAAATGACACATTGAAAATCAAAGTTAAAAAACTGAAATCACAGGCTGATCTAACGTGCGTGACATAGCAGCTCATAATGTGACTCAGTAGTGTGAATGGCCGACGTGCCTGTAAGCGCACCTGACAACGTCTGGGCATGCTCCTGATGAGACAGTGAATGGTGTCTTGGTGAATCTCCTCTCAGACCCAGTTTAGGACATCAGTGAGCTCCAGGAGAGACATAACGGACCAGAAGTTCTCAATTGGATTCAGGTCTGGTAAAAGTGAGGGCCAGTCAATGGCATCAATGCCTTCGTCATCCATAAACTGCCTACACACTCTTTCCAAGTGAGGCTGGGCATTGTCCTGCACCAGGAGGAATCAAAGGCCCACTGCACCAGGTCTCACAATGGCTCTGAGGATTTCACCCCTGTACCCAACAGCAATCAGGGTGCCGTTGGCTTTACGTGGAGGTCTGTGGGACCCCACAAGGATATGCCACCGCAGACCATCACTGACACACCGCCAAACCGGTCATGCTGGATGATGTTGCAGGTAGCATAGTGTTCACCACCGTGTCTCCAGACTCTTTCTTGTCTGTCACATGTGCAAAGTGTGAATGTGCTTTCATCTGGGAAGAAAATGGGGAGCCATTGGCAGACCTGGCAATTCTGGTGTTCTCTGGTGAAAGCAAATTGAGCTGCACGGTACTGGGCTGTGTCTGGCCCACATGCCAGCCTCATTTAGTGTATTTCTTCAGTGTGGTCAGAAACATGCACACCAGTAGCCTGCTGGAGGTCATTATGTAGGGCTCTGGCAGTCCTCGTTCTGTTCATCCTCGCACAGGAGCAGATAGCGGTCCTGCTGCTAGGTTGGTGCCCTTCTACTGCTCTGTCCAGATCTCCTTGTGTAACGGTCTGTCTCTTTTTAGCTCCTCCATGATATTGAGACTGGACATTCTGGACTACCTGTGCAACCTGAATGGGCTAAAGGTACCAGATAACGCTACCACTAGTGCCAAGGACACTAGCAAAACACAATACTGGAGAACAATCAGTCAGGAAGGATAAAGAGAGAGCAGTTGTCTGTGGCTACCGCCTGTAAAACCATTCCCTTTGTGGTTTTGTCTTGCTATTCCCTCTCCTGTGCACCTGTCACTTTAATTTGCACCAAAACAGGTGACATTGATTTTTATGATGATTAAGTGTTTCCTTAATTTTCTTGAGCAGTAACTGCTTTACAACTAGCTAAAATTCAACTGAGACACCACATTTTTATCTGATGGGTTTATTTTGTTTCCATTTATTTTATTTACAGTGTTAAAACAGTGCAGCCAAACATAAAATAAATAATACACCGAGTCATGACAACAGGGGAAAAACAAGGGCATCAGAACAGCAACAGGAGCTTCATGCAGCTAATACAAGATTGTCCAGCAATACCTAAAAAAACAAGCTGATTTTTCATGCTTTACAGTCATTTTATCTACCCAAATTAGAACCCCAGAAAGTTTCTCTGGATCCTTGCCAACCTTTTTTTACACTTCTAGATCCTCTCTCCTCTCCTCATGTTGTTTAAGTGTTGGCGGTGTGTTTATTATGATGCTTCAAGGCAGCCTGATCTAATTTGTAAGTTCCCAATCTGCTACTTTTACCACAAGGCACTTGTATGCAGTTACAAATGTCAGTACTGAAATGAATGTACGATCTTACCCTGGCTAGTATGACTGTGATCAGTGCGACAAGCAGGTTAATATAATTCAACTAAAAAGTTTGAAAACTATTTATACAAAGATCATGATGTCTCCTGGTGAAATATTTGTACATCTCAGTAAAAAAAATAAAGGGGCACCCAGGTGTTTGAAAATATTCATTATTTAGACGTATCTATTTCAGTCATTCTGATTTAAATTGAGATCATGTTCTCACACATAATCCTTTTACACACTGGGGAAATGTATGTCCTTATAAGCCTGGATTCAAAACTCTAGTTGGTTCAGAAATGTAAACGCTTACACTGCAAATGGGCAGACCATATGTCAAATATTGCTTTACATTTCTGACATATTTGCTTTGAAATAACAGTCCTATGCCCATGACTATCATAAGCTGTATTGTGGTTTTCTTCAAGTTCACTCAGACAATAAACTAGTGATGTAAGGTACATTCAACTGACATTTTAACAAAAAATGAAAAAGACATTAACACAGAAAAGTCTCCTTTTTTAGGAGGCATTCGTTTCCTTGAATTACAATATACAAAAACCACCAGGTGAACTTATTTAATGGCTTTTTCAGCCAGCCCAGAGCAATCAGCAAGCTCAGACAACAACACATTCAGATTTCTGCAAAATCTTACTTTACTGATATCTTACATACTGACATTTCCCAATGTTTACCAGTGCTAATTAAAAGAAAATCCCAAAACATCATTTATATAAAAAAACAAATGCATTTTTTTCTTTGCCCTTATCAGTCGTCTTACAGTAGTTAAGGCAAAAAGTAGTCTTTGTCACGGGCAGTGGCTTCATCAATGTCCAGTGTGTCTGTATGTGTCTAATATTACACTATATGTTTGTGCATTCATGCATGTCTTAGAATTTTCTGTCCTCCTTTGTTCTGCCAGTCAAAGCTGATGAAAGACAGTGAAGTCCATGTGAGCATCGGTGCTCTATCTGCAGACAGTAAAACATATTGAGCAGCTAGACTGGTTCTAAAATAGTAGCTGGCCTTCAGTATTTACTGTAAAACACTGATATAGATGCCCAGTATAAATAGAATATCCGAGGCCAGCCATCAGCGGGCAACAGCATGGGAAAATATAGATCCAGTCTCAGTGTAACAGGCCACCAATATGCCAGCACCGACACAGTACATTGTGCACATGATGTCATGATCTCAGTCTATGTGCACTTTTTTTAGTCCGTTAGTTCCAATGCAAAGACAGAACGAGAGCCACATGGTGATTTGAATTAATTCAGTCAGTCCGTGCTTCAAAGTGAGTTACGAGGTCCCGTCACTCCAGTGCGTGGCCCATTCCTTTTTATGGACAACTCCTGACTTCTCAGTCTGGAACTGTGGCCGGTCCTCGCGAGGAATCTTCACCGCGTGGTACTGAGGCAATTTGTCTTTGTAGTGGGCCCTTTGGAAGAAGCCACACTGCCGGTACAGGAAAGATGAAAAGCAGATAGGAGTGTAGAGGGGAGGGGTAGAAATGAAGGAAAAAATTAACTGATGTCATATGTGATTGCAAATCACCTGCATTTGGTTTCCCTTATTTCAAAAGATAAGATGGTCTACTTTCCAATAACATGCCTAGTAAGAGACTTCAATTTAAATTGAAAAAGAATCCCATTTATTCTATTAAAACAATGTCTTCTAGTTCATCTCAGATAGATGACCAGAAAAAAAAAATAATTTCATGTCCTTGTGCAGTCAAGGTGACATTTAAAGGCACATTCACCCAAAAAGCATATCCACATGCTCCATATTGTATCAGTCTTAAGTGTAACACACCAACATGCTGCAAAAGTGCCATTAAGAAAAAAGCACAAATACTTATATTATCCTATATTATTATTTATAATGACAAGTTGATTCTGGTACCTGAAAAAGCCAGCTGGTCAAATAGGAAGGTTAAAAAAGCGCCTCACATCATGAAAATTAATAGTCTTCATAGACTAGTGCCAGAATGAACAAGTTTACATTACATAAAGTGTTAACAGCAAAGGTAAAACACAGCACAGCAATCATCTGAAAGCCCTGAGGGAGAGATAGCTGGATGATGTTCAAAAGGCACAGATTAAAAAGACAAAACAATGCTAAATAAATAAATCAGTTTTAAATAAATTCATTCAACAAAAACAGCACATTTTTTGCCATCCATTATCTAATAATAGAAAGAACCACGGTGGCAAACTTGTGTAGGTTGTTTCAGCCAAGTGCCTGATTGGTTAAAGACAAATTGTAATAATATGAATAAGCTGTTTGCATTGATAAGATAACTATAATCTTATTGCTAAACCCCTAACTGCAGCCACGAGGGGTCAGCCAAGCATTATATTATATTTCCTTAAATGTCGATACATTTTCATGTGGCTCTAGTTGCAGATATATTAGCATTTCCAAAACATGCACAATAGTATGCCTGACTTAACTGCTACCCACAGCAGTTACGTAATTTAGCATTAACATATTTAAAGGCCAATATCATTAGCTCACCTACTATGTAGTATTTCCTCACTGTGTGCAAAATGATCTTGGTCCAAATCTAGTAGAGTTTAGGCTAACATTAGTGGCTGTTATGGCCTGAGTCAGTGAGAACACTAACTTTTTCCTGGGACACGTAACTTTAGCCTCTGCCTTTTAGCACGATATGTAGCAGGATATGTGTAGCCCTCAAGTGCATTGTTAACGGCTTGTTAGGTTAACACATAGGCCTACAGACTCAAAAGCTGGGAGATTTACCTCTTTTAAAACAAGTCTGCTGGAACATAATAAACTCAGCCAGACAGCATTTTCAACCAACTCATGGAGCTAAATCAATCGATGCCAGCTAATTATGCCTTTGTCTCCAAAGTATACTTGATGTAAAGTGGATAAATCTGCCTGTTAACGCTGCAAACTGCACATGTGTCGTGCACTAACAGGGCAGGGTTTAAAGAACGTCAATTTAGATGTTTGTTTGGAATCTGCATCTGGGAAAAAGTGATTAGTTACTTTTTCAAAAACAATTGTAAATAGTATTTAAATAAATAGCTCTGCAACCGATATGACTACTTTTGTTTTTAAGAATGCCAAAATGTGCAAGTATTTCATGCTGTAATGAAGACCATCAGTCACACCTGAGTGGGTCAAGGAACAAAGCGATTGTGGGTGAGTATTTTACCGCTTGGAGGGAGAGGAGGAGGGGAGAGCAGGCCTGAGTGAAATATTCTTTATAGTTCTGATGCCTGCTTCTCCGCCTCCGAGGGTTGGACCCCCAAATGGGCACGGTAGTACTCCGTCTCATAGTGTCGGCGCCGCTCACTGCGTTTGAAGAACCCACACTGGGCAACAGATCACCACAGGGAAGTGGGGGGAACACAATAAGAAATTAAATAGAAAGGGGATTTAGGGATAGAGAGTCCCAGATGGAATTGAGAGGAGACAAAACAAAAAGGATCACACACAGAAGTACAAAAGAGGAAAGGAACAGATGAGTGAGCTGGAAGGAAGAAAATGATTTTAGGACAGAACAGAACAAAGCGGATAGAAATAAACGGACTTCCATGGAAAGTGATAAGAAAATGCCAGTGATAATTGCCAGTGAGATAACAGGATGAAGTCAATGAAACTATAAGGACCTCTTATTAATCAATATCTGCGATTGAACTGTATTAATCAATATTTGCTATTAAAGCAAATCTTAATGGCGCACAGCAAGTGTTCATGTCAGTATCCCACTTGAAGTATTTCAGAATATTTAATGACAAAATATTCATTACTTTTGGACATTGACACAAAGGACAGGAATGCGTACAACTGTTAAAAAAATGCAGTTACAGTTAGGTATCCTATGTGTTACCTTCCACAGTAGGCAGACCAGTAGAGTCAGCAGCAGGATGCCTGCCAGGACGGCTATAAGGATGATCCACCAGGGAATCCAGTACTGATCAGTGAGACCAGGCTCAGGATAGATCATCACTAGAACCTGGGAGGAAGGGAGGATGTAATTAAAATGCAAAATTGAAAAAAAATAGGAGATATTTATCACTGCACCTTATAATGTATTAATCAGTGACACACATTTAAAAAGAGTTTTAAAATGTGCAGATTAGACATTTAAGGATACATGTTCTATGAACTGAAGTGTGCTTAGTACCTGTGCAGCTGCGTCCTTGAGGACCAGGTGTTTGATGCTAGACTTCACAGTGATGTTGGCTCTCACTAGCAGCTCCAAAGCACTGACTGCTGGAAACTCCTGAGAGACAGAGTGAGGAACAATAATGAAAACCTGGCATTTAATAGCTAATAAGTTCTATACATAAAGTAAAACTGAACAAAGCACAGTCTTGGAGTAGCCCAATAACGCAGCTATCATTCATTCACTTGCATTAGATCTATGTGAGTGCCAGTAGCGGTTGCAACAGCTGCACTGCATTTGAGATGCAGAGTAATGCGCAATAAGGTGCTAATGTATTGACGACAGGATTTTTTTTTACTTCAATAAAACTGCTGTTCCACAGCCTGGCGTGGATCTTGAGGACAGCCTGACCAGAGAAGCTGTGAAGGGGGCACTGAAACAGGACACAGCGTGCTGACCCCAAGAGACAATCCTGGAGGAAAAAAGCACAGCCAATTAACAAATTTGCTGGAGGCAGTCAGCTTTAAAAGTAGTGAAAAATAAAAGTAACATAGCCTGAATCTTTCCTTTTGTGCTTCTACATGTTAGCTGTTTAGTAGCATGTATATGCAATAGCAGAAAATCAACAATACATGGATTCGCATTATTTCCTAATTTTCCCTCCGTCTCATATCCTGTGTTTCAATCTGCTTCTTTATTATTTTCCCTCTTACCAGTTTGAGCGACTTGCGTCTTTCTGAAGCTGCCACAGCTGGGGTCGTTCGTCCCACGCTGCCTTTTGTCATCACTTTACCTTCCTCCTCTGGGTGGGAGCGGCGTCTTCGCCCAGCCTGATGGAAGTGACACATTCATACAGCCAGAGAACAATGTGTCATTAAAAACTGGTCAATTTATGTTTACTAAAAAACATCATGTTGGCAATGTGGGCATGACATAACACTAAAAACAGGAGGATGATGTTGCAGTTAAAGTATTGGTGACCACTTGTTAATTCACATGCAACTGCATCCACTGATTTAATGTTTCCATTACTTTTCTTTTCTAACCACTTTGACTAACAGAATGGAAAATGTTATGTATTTAAGGAGAAAAGGGAGTGTTTTTATTGTATAAGATGCGTATTCTAGCATGAATTCTTCAATTCTTCAATTTTCTCCACTCGTCAATTAATACCTGAAGCACTGAAGATATTTTCTATTGCAATGTATTATTTTATTATTTATTTTGTATCAACTGGAGTGGACTGGAATTTAGATCCACTACTTACCATATGATTGACAGGCTGTGTAAGTTCGGCAGTTGAGGAGCTGTGGAGCTTCAGAGGATTCAAATCTCCTGTTGGGGTGCATTGTGTGTCTGGGTGACCCTCAAACTTCAACCTAGCAGGATACAGGAGCCATTTCCCATTGGCCAGCTCGTAAGGCCACATGATGTTAAGGAAGGCTGAGCCGAGCGTCTGCAAAGCTTGCCCAGGATTAGCAACCTGAGAGAAAAAACTGTCATGATTACAGTGCTCACCTTTGTCCACATGGGAATCAAAACATACATACAGGAGGCAAAGACCAGCACATGAGGATCCTGCATACACATATACAAACTCGTTCCTCACCACAAACTCAAAATCCACAGGGCTGCCGATGTCGTCCAGCCTGGTCATGGCACTCTCTCCCTTCACTGTCCCACTGAAGAACAGCTGGTGAGGATGAGCAAGCCTACATTGTAAAACATCACATCAGTGGGTCAGACAGCTGCATACTCAATCAAGCAGCTTAAACCCACAAGCAAGCCTGGGATTATAGCATGTCTATCATACCTGCTAGAAAGCAACATAAATTATATTTAGTCCAATAAAAATTTTTGTCTAAATCAGCTCTTTGCTGGGACAGTCATCGCAAACTCAAGCACATCTACAGAACTTTATTTTAAATCCATGACAGGATCCAAAAGTTTACAAAGATACCAAATGGGTCAGGCTAAATTGTGTATATATAATGATGCACACTCCATGTAAACATCAGCCAGCATCAATGATGGGTTGGAAAAGGCTGAGACAGAATATATATGATACTGTCAGACAGCAATGACTTTAACAAGATTAAAGCCAGAGGGAAAACAAGGGGAAAGTGTGTATGTTAAGGGTTTAAGCAAAGTAGCAATAAAAAACAGCCTGAGCAAAAGACGTTTTTGATGTAGAGACTGTGAAGGTTTAACTCACCCACTGACAGACAGAGGGAGCTCTATCACAACTTTAGCAAAAGCTGTGACTGGTGCCAGGTCAGGCTGCTCACTGATACTGAGGACAAAACCGTCAACAAACACTGCGATCAAAAGGGTTATTTGGTCTGAACAAGTCAAATATCTGCAATCAAATAATGAAAGCTTGATATCACTGGATCATGGTGTCAAAGAATGTAGAGGGCTTACGTTGTCAGTAAGAGATCTGCTGTCAACTCAGTGGTCTCGATTGTAATGTTAGATGTGCTCAAGTTGATGGAGAATTTCAGCTGACAAAGTAACACATAAAGTGATATTTCATACAAAAGTGAAAACTAAAGTATTAAAATGTAGCAGATGAAATTATTTTACAATATCTTTGATTTTATGTCATATATATTTTAAGTTTTATCTTTTAATTCTGGCAGAGCTCCAAGCATTGACTGAATTTTGTTTTCTTACCTTAGTGTCCCGTTTCACAGGGTTTCCCAGGTCACATTCAACTTGAGAGCCATTCTGGTTCGCTTGACATCTCATCTGCAGTCAGATATCAAACACCATCAGCAAAAACAGAAATCCAAACACGTGTTTCTCTGCAAGTACACATTATTTTATTTTTTTTGTTAGATCCCACATACCTGTGGTGGGATCCTGGAGCCGGCATACGACAGAGTGTTTGGAAGGGAAATAAGCAGCTGAGCAGCATGGGCGTCATCTCCATCCTCCTCAGGATGCAGGGGGTCAGAGGGCATGTTAGTGACAGTGATCTCCAGCACCACCAACCGCTGTTCTGACAGGGAGAACACCTGCACATCATCATCATCTCTGCATGACAGGAAAGACGACAGTTCGGGGAATTGAGATGAAAAACACTCATTTACAGGTGCGTACAGCAGAATATCATTGCATTCCAAAGCTAGGGTACAAATAGTTTTAATAATAATAATGAACTGAGTCCAATTTTTGAAGGTCTTTTTAGATAAGTAATATCACAGGATTTTATTCTATAAGACATATAAGGATATATTAAAAGATAGGCAACACTTTCTAATAAGTCACCCTTTCTAAAGGGTTTGTAAGCTGTAAAATCTCCCTCTGGCTGGTCTTTATCCTGCTCCAGCATGAAAATTTTAGCTCCTTTAAAGAAGATAGCCCATGACTTCAGTGAAGCTTTTTGTAGAAATAAAGCACACTAGTTAACATTTGTTATTAGAGACACGATCACCCGCCCAGCATTAGTAAAGGATTAAGTAAAGCCATCAGTATCAACATATAAACCCTCTAGAGAGGGAAACTTATTATCAGATGGAACCAAAAGATAAACTGAAGAAAAATTTAATTAAGATCAAGTAATAAAACATAATACATACATAATGTATACCACACCATACAGATGTAAAACATTGGATTTTCATGGTAAATCTTCATATAAACATTATTTCCACATTAACATAATTGTTCGTTACACAGGTATACATTACTAGGCAGTAGTTTATATCATCAGTGCCACCAGCTCACACAGATACTAACTTTGGCAGAGGGCTGAAGATGTCGGAGGTCAGGGGTCGTGTGCCAAACTGGTAGCTCAGCTTCAAGTTGCTCTGGCAGATTTTGTCGCTGCCACATCCTTCTCGCAGGAAGTTTACCTTCAGAGGGAAAACGGGGCAGACGTGAAGTCGTATATTGAATCTCAAAGCAGATTCTCCATGTACTTTTAGGTTTTTAATACAAGATCACGTTATGTAGCATGGTACACGCCGAAATGTGTTCATTTTACATAATGTTTTGATTGCATTTAGAGCTGAAACAATTTCATTTCATCTGAAAATAAATAGCAAGTAAGTTAGTTTTTAAGCAAAAGTTCAGTGGTTCCAGGTTTATTTATTTTTCTACTCTGGGAAATTCAGGCATTCTTCTCTATTTTTTTGACATTTTAAGTACTCAAGAAAATAATCACCAGATGAATCAGTAGAATAATGTCTTTTAAGCAGCGGATATTAGGTGTTCGAGGGAGAAATACTACATGGGATGAAAAACCATGGATACGGCCAGTGTGTGTGTGAAAAGGTAAGAAGGTGAATAAGGCATAAGGCTCCAGAAAAAGATGCTGACTCAAAACCACCTCAGTTACATGTATTTTATAAAAATCCTGGGCTATGTGTGAAGGATCTTACTGCAGCAGGAGGATATTTAAATGAGGTGCATCTGAAGTAACCATCTTTCAAACAACGATATAAAACTAAGAAATCCAAGGTTTACATCAGTTTGAATACCTGTATTACTACAAAATCATCTTCTTCATCTCATTCTGCATGCTTATCCATGTTGTTGCAAATTCACTTTTCAGCTAGATATGTTTTGTATGTCAAGTATTTGGCTTTAATTAGCCTTGACAAGACTGAATTACTGCAAACTGTTGATGGGAAGTGTGTCATAAACTGTGACTTGTTTATACAATAATAGTATTTTGGTATATATAGGTAATTATAATAGGTAGCGTAGACTGTTAAAATTAATCCTGACCATTAAATAATTTGTTACACACCTCAGAGTGCAGTGTATTGGAGGGGGAAACACTCAGTACAGGCGCCAGCTTCTCCAGCCTCTTGGCACCTGAGTGTCTGCGTGGTGGCACAGGCTTGATAGTGTGGGTTATCGCCAATGAGATGGGGCGCAGTTTGTCACGGATGCTCTCCTGCATGGACAGAGATTATAAAAAAGATTAATGGTCAACAAAAGATTTCATCAAAGAGTTTGTTTATGGTGCAAACAAGTAGGGATTTGAGATGCACCATTTTGACTCATGTAAGTCAAAATATTGAAAGAAAAGAAAGTGTTCATTTCCCTGAAACTGAAACATATTCTATGCTTTTGCAGTTAATCAGGTATTATTATTTCCATCCATCTTTTGCTGACAAAAATAAGACAAGGACAAAAACTGAGACCATTTTGAGATTGAGACTAATTTTTTTCGTTTTACAAATACCGCAAACTCAACCAGACAACGCTTTCTGATTTGCCCACAAACAGAAACAATAGTGAAGATTTCTGATCTGGACAATATATGAACACATCTAAGTTACTGACATGGAGCTGGAAGTGAGCAGTGGTGCACACAGGGTGACGCTGCCGATGCAGCTCCACTTCTTCTGTCTGAGTGTACTCTGGCTCCAGGGAACTGCGGCCCAGGAAAGTGACACGGTGAGGGAGTCCCAATTTCCTGCGTTCTGTGTCGGCTTCAAAGTGCACCACCAGGGCTTGATGGGAATAAACCGGAGGCGATGCATGAGAAGTGACAGAGGGATTGAAAAATTTCAAGACACACACAGAGAGCACTTAAAAAGCCCACCAGGGGCAAAACATATAAGCCCCATCTTAGGGAATACAGTGTTACACAGCTGTGACTGAATCAAAATAAAGTCTAACGTTACCCTACAGATAAGGTTACTTTCCACTGTAAATAGAAATGACTCCTGTCACTAAGGGGGTGATCTGAAGTCCCACATGAGAGAAGAACAAAAATGGTTGTGAAAACTGAGGTGTGACTTACTAATGTGTGGTGAGTAGTGTTCTGGGTGGGCTGTGAAGGTGAAGCAGGCCTTGACCTCCACGCTAAAAACAGCAGATGGTGGAGAATGAAACACATTCTCTGTTACGGTTATACAACAACAGTATTATAGATAAAAATCACAGAGGAAAAACACTTTTTTAAAAATCTTGGTTTAATTCAGTTATCCTTCAGTTCTCACCAGACACCATCTCTGCCCTTGCAATTGTACTGCTCCAGATCAATGTATTGAGGGTTGATAGATATTTCTCTGATCACATGGATGACTGGACGAGACCTTGGGGGCGCACAAAAACACAAAGAGATATGTTAGTAGAACAGATCATGTCTAAATCATGGTACTAAGAGATTATAAACACGCAGGAATTATGATCAAACTTGATTTTCGTGTGTATGTGTTTATTGTCTGCTTAGATTTGAAATTTGACCCTGATTTATCCAACAATAAAACAGAGCTAAGGATTGGGCTTTTGTGATTTACTGTCAAATGTGCATTGTTATGAAATTGCATTTGAGTATTTAAATAAATCGTTTCTCACCTGAAGAGAACCACTGAATCATTAAGAGAGCCCACTGCAATATCTGGATACTGGTTATTATCAATATCCAAACCACCTGAGATGGAGTATCCAAAACGTCTCACATCAAAGTCACGACCATCCAGCACCTAATGTGATAAGAAACACTGATCAGTCCTCATTCATCCAGACAGTCACTCGTGTATTCTTCCTTTTCTTTGGTTTGTTTTATTCTTCCTTTCATCTTTCCTTCCTTCTGTCCACGCAGTGCTGAACTGCTGTATCAAACTTATGACTCACCTGAGCAGGTTTTGTTTCAATTCCAGCATCTGAGCCTCTGTAGATAAAGACTTTGCCATCTCCATCAAATGGTGCCCCAACAGCAATATCTGAATGAAATAGATTGAAAACCATTTTAACTGTACATTACATTACACCAGACATAGTTACATACATACATTTAAGATAAGGACAAGCGGGAAACAGGCTACAGCTCCAAACGTAGTGTAGTAACATTCCATGCCTATTAACTGAATTAAAACCATTTAAATCCTCATAAATTTTAAACCAAAGCAGTGGAAACTGAACAGAATCAGTCCCATTCAATTATTATATCATAAGTGAGACAGAGTTAAAGTAACTGCCATTAATGTGGGTTTCTGTCCTTGTGCAGTGTTTTTAATCTCTGAAAGTCATGCACTTTTTAGTAATTATTTTATGCTTAATATCAAACTGAATGAACTTAATTTACGGTCTACCAGTGATGCAGCAATGAACTGTGCAAAAAACCATTCTTCTCACCTCCGTATCCGTCCTGGTCCAGATCTCCAATGTTGCTGACTGTCATTCCAAACATGGAATCATAGGTCCCGTTGAGCCGGATGGGCCGAGCCTGATCGTCCCAGTGACCGAAGGGGTTTAGGTACACATACACAGCTCCACCAATCTCTGCCTTACGGTCAAAGAAATTAGGAGCTCCAACAATAAGATCTGTCCAGCTAGCGACGGGGACAGGAACAAAGACAGAGAATTAAAAATTAATAATAAAATTTCACCTCACTCAATTGAGATTGAGAAATCTTTTTTTGAAATCCTCTCCATCTCATCTCCAGTCACCCCAAGTGCTAGAATGCAACTAAATACATCTACTCATATACTAACTTAAATACAATTTTAAGGTACTTAACTTAACTTGAGTATCTTCATTCTGTGCTCCTTTATACCTCTGCTCCACTATGTTTGAGAGGGAAATAGTGTAGGATACTTTTCAATCCACTACATTTATTTCACAGCTGTGGTTACTAGTTACTTTTCAGATTTTACATATAAAATGTGATCAATTTAACTACCCAAAATTATATGAAGCAGTTAAATTGGCTCCATCTCAACCAGCTACAGTAAACTACTGTAATATGTAAATGTATTTGATAATCCTCCAGTAATAGAGAAATATAACTCTTCTGCCTAAGTACTATTGACACAAGTACATTTGAGAAAATACTTACTATACTATGATTACAATTAAGTTAATGTTTATGCAAGACTTTCACTTGTAATTAAGTATTTTTATATTGTAGAATTTCGACTTTTATGTAAATACTTCATCCACCACTGATCCCCCTTATCTATGTTATAATGCTCATCCAGACTGATTGCTCATCCAGCATCGCCTCACCCATCCCTGTTTAGATCCGTCGTAGCTACCGAGTACCCAAATGAAGACGCCAGCTCCTCCCCCCAGAAAATGTGCTGCGGCACCAGCCGGTATACGTTGTCCTTCCTCAGCAGCACCACTGCCCCCGTGTGATTGGCCCGAGGAGCACCTGCCACGAAGGTCAGCTCCCCAAGGCTCATTATCCCCATCGCCGAGTCCACAGAAAACCCTGGAAGAAGAAGATGAAAACAGAGGGCAGGATGGAGGAAAGGAAAGGGTCAGGGGTTAGTATTGACCGTGGGGCTCAGAGGCTCATGTCCTCTCAGTGTAGCATATTCTGCTCATCTTCTTACTAATGAAATGTGTGCCTTGAGTGACTATTGATTTTATGCCAAACTCATGATGGGTGTGAATGCGCTGTATGCTGTGTTTGCTTGTGGATGTTAAGGATGTTGGAGGCCGGAAAATGGTTGGGTATCCACTGGCAAGAGCAAAAAAGGAGATATATGGGGTTTCGCCTAATGTCTCATGAGATTCATGATACCGCTGGTCTGTATCAGTTGCCTCAAGCAAAGGCAGTATGTAAACATAGTGGATGGACGTTAATCAGATTTATACCCTAAAGCAACTCCTCTTTTGTGTGAGAGTGTACATCTTTGTGTGTGTGTGTGTGTGTGTGTGCAAAGGAATGTGAGGATGCATATAAATCAGATAGAGCAAAGGAGCGAACAAGTGGAAGGGGGAGGTGTGTGTGTGTGTGTGTGTGTGTGTGTGTGTGTGTGTGTGTGTGTGTGTGTGTGCGTGTGTGTGTGTGCGTGCATGCGT
>JAPMOB010184690.1:0-25384 GCA_029875015.1 Lepomis gibbosus
AAATGCCTTCGGCAGAATTCAAATGAGCCATTTTAATCTAGATTAATCTAGATTAATTTCAAAATTAATCTAGATTAATCCAGATTAAAAAAATTAATCTATGCTCACCCCTAATTTAAATAAATTAAATAAATGGCAGTTAGGTCTGAATATCGGGCTAAGATGACCCTGCCCCACCTGGATCTTTCAATACCTGGCAAAGAGAAACTACAGAGAAACTGGACCATAATCCATTTATTAACTGTACTCATTCAATTTTACAATTTTGAAGTTGGATTATTTAACACTTTATTATGATTTAATTAAACATTTATACGAAAGTGTCAAAAGAGAGATTTTTACAACCTAAAAGTATTACATATCAGTTATAAGCCAATTAATGGCTTACAACTGAAAAAATCCCACCCCCTCCCTCAGGCCTTCCTCCAAAGCCACACCCCTAAAACACATTTTCATGTGCACGGGCAGTGGGCGCGCAGGTCGGCAGGTCGTACAGGTAGGGCGTACTTATTTACTGTCTTGCGACAGCCACAGATGCCACATTTCTGTTCATTTTGTGTCAGTGTATTTAATTTATTGATTGCTGTCAGTATTTTAAGAAAATTTCAACAACCACAAAAAATGCTTCTGAAATACATTGCCTAGCCCCGCTTGAATCACAGCTGATTACAGGTAGCTGGTTTCGCCAGTGTAACGTTAGTCGTGGCTCGACAGGGGCATAGCATGTTTCCCACACATAGGCTTTATTTTATAGGCAGGTAGCTTAACAGCCGCCTGAGTAAATTTGGCGACCCATTTTAAAATCGTTTTCGATTGCAGCGCGGCACAGCGCTCCGCACATCCTCATACTTGGTCGCTCGCGCTCTCTCTCTCTCTCTTGCAAACACGGACAACAGACCCGTCTGTGAATTGAATGGTTGGTATCATAAAAACCACTGCACAAATCTGTCCAACACAACGCTGTCAATGTCGGAGACCCATCTTCAAAACAGTTATTAACAAGCATGTAAGGCACCTAGCTAATAAGGAGAGCTATGTTAACTTTGGTAAAGAGCTGTCGAAGTTAGCACGCTGTATAACTGGTAGTCAACAGGTGTGTTCGAGATAACTGGCTGACTTTCGCTGACTTCATAGATAGGGCAATAAAATTAGCACCGTCAAGTCAGACACAATCTACCTTCAGTAGACTGCGTGAACTTAGAACAACGATCAGGCCTCGCTCCCACAAGTGCTAGTGACGTTTTGCAGCACAGGTGTTGTGCCAAATTCTGCATGCCTGCCGTGAATTGCACACACCTTGTAGGAGGTGGCTTTTATTTGGTGGCTGCAAATTTTGGCAGTTAGCCTACAACATCTGTTTTGCCGAATTAAGAATTCACTTATTAAGGTCCTTTTAAGACACTTTGCTGTTCACATTGTTTGAACAAGGTTAACGTCCATGTTTTTGCTGAATCTTAAGAAATGGTACTTTTACTAATTGTAATAATAAATTAAAGATTCTAAATGTTCATAAAATATATACTGATGATTTGTATGAGAATAGTATAGCGTTAAAAAGCAGGACTTTGATGTATTTTCATGCAATTCTCAGCAGGCATGCAAAAGTCAGCATAACACCCCCCTGCCACAGTCACACTGTCAATCTGTGGGAAACACTGGATAGCGTGACGTGTTCATTGTTAAGTATGAAGAGAGCTGCAGAATCACGCTGTAAGTATTCCTCGTGGATATGTGACCATGGAGCAGAATGACAATGACTCTGACAGAGAAACAGTGTGTTGAAGATTGAAAGTTGCAGTGTTCAGGAGGGAAGCAAGAGTTGGGTTTAGCATTTATAAGTACTGTCACCTTATAAAGTTCTTATGGCACACATGCTGGTGAACAGTTATATTTACACATCCAACAGACCTCCTTTAACTTTTGTTCCACTATAGTATGTTCACCAGCCGGTCTGTGTGCGTCTGCCATTTGGTGCTGGACAGGTAGTGTACACAGTGGGGTTTTTACAGCTTTATTTGCTGAAAATAGCTGCCTGCTGTGGCCAAGCCCTATGAGAGCAGGAAGAGAGAAGTGAAACAGTAAAATAATGAGCTGAAACACTTTGTGGAACTGAACTTTCTGTTGATTTGTTACTATAAAGGACAGCTTTCACATTACTCAAATTTTGTTATTTAATCAACTGTTGAAACAACTGCTGATTACTACTGCTTTCATCTATTTCTCACAGGCCCTCCTGATGAAATGTAGTACGTACCCCTATTTATTATTTCAATATAATCTATTTTCTGCTCACTTCATGTTCTTTAAAATACCACATGATTCAAACACAACCTGTCTTCATAACAGCTTATGTGTTGTTGTTAATGTGAAATGTAACTTACAGCCATTACAGATTTCACGGGCCAGAATAAAAGTAAAGAAACGAAGAGAGAAAGTCATGGTCACATCGGAAAATGCTGTTTACTGTCCAACCTGTTTGATGCCAAACCTCCAAAAACTCCCAACTTTTCAAACTCAAGAGTGGAGACACACTCTGAATCTATTCTTGTCTGCAGACTTTTTCCCTCGACTTCCCTTCGGCAGTTGTATATTCATTTTCAGCAGAAATGCCGTTTTGACATATTGTTCTAGCAGCGTACCTGCCATCCTCACCACACACACACGTACAGGGATAAATCTACTGTACTGCAAGAGCACCCATAAATAAACCGGCTCCCTCTCTGCCGTTTCCCCTCTCTGTGCCACGCTGAGAGCAGAGCCAGACTCCTCAGTTTGCCCCCCGGGGCAGATGAAAAAGAATTACTGATGAAGAGGAAGCCGCTGATGGACGCCAGAGACAGTGAGGTGAAGGTGGAAATTAGGAATAAGGCAGAAGAGTGAAAGGTTAGAGAGGGAAAAGTACAGTATTAATCAAATACAGCAGGAGGCTGTTAACAGCCTGTCATCTGTTCAGCACACGGTCCTCTGAGCCTAGAAACATATGGAGAAACATTTTCAGCCTCAGCCACTTTACCTGAATGACACAGAAGTCTTCAGACTGAAATGAAGGATGAAAGAAAATGTCTCAAATGTTCAAATCCTGAAGCTGGTGATTCTTATTTTTGAGAATCACCACAAATGGTTTCTGGAAGTCACTGTGATGTACAGGCATTGCATGTGGAGAAAAACAATACAAGGGATTATTGTGGTTTGTTGTGAGTAAAAAGGACTTCCCACTAAAAGTCATTACACCAGCTAATTTAAATTTGACCTTTTGAAGTTAATGCTACAAAACAGAATGCGCAAGTTTATTATATTGTGAGAAGAGGGATTTTTTAAAATTTGTTCATGTCAACTCACATTTTGTTCACTCTTTAGAAACACAAACGACTGTACAGGGTTTATATATATAGGGTTTCGGTCCACTCAAGGTCCACTAATTAGCTACAACTAATAATTGTTGTATTGTATTATTAAATGTTTGGTCTTTTCACTGTCTTTGAAATGTCAAACTGTAACAGATGGCAGTGCAGTGAGTAAACCACACTCCTCCATGCCTTAAGAGACGCGCTAGCGACAAATTACTTGATTTACAAAATAGCTGCCAATTAGTTTTCTGTCGACTGACTAACTGACAGTCGTCTTAACTCTTCTTCCAATCATATTGATTCTTCTTCATGACAGATGGAGTTCAGTTCACTCAGTTTTTATGGAGACAGTCTCTTGACTTCTTGTCCATGTTGCGAGGTACCCTTTCATATGAAACGCCTTTTAAGATGTGGTTAACATTGCAAAATGGTCGCAGTTTCATCAGGTTTTTAGCAAAATATCATGGTTTGGGCTGAAATAAGTACATTATAAACCACTGAACTTCCTGTCAATGGTCTGAAAGTCCGAACCATCCAAAAAATGCTTTCACACTAGAAACAACCCAAACAATGGTTCAATTTTTTCTGGACCGAAACTACCTCTTTTCATTGGACCAATTTTTGTCTGTTTGGTTCGGACTGTGGTCCGGGGAAGGTTTCACACCTGTAATTTTGGTTTGGATCAAAAGTCAGAAAGTCTAAAACCTATAAGGTAGGTGTGAAACCCCCCTTAAAACTTTAAATAATTCAACTTTGACTTTTGGTTCTACATACTACGTCAGCTTACACAGATGGGTTACATTGGAGTTAGATGAAAGTACAGGGTATCTCATGCTAAATGGTACCCTGGTTTTGACACAAGCAAGGTTTGGACAATCAGTAAAATTTTTATTCTTTCAACATTTATTGATGTCATGTTGAGCTGACATGGGAAAACATAGAATTTGGACCGAGGCGCAGAACAACAGGCACAGTAGCTGCAATTTACAAAGTTGTTGTTGATGAACAGGTAATTCAAAAAAACAAGAAACCAAACAAATCTAAAATGACAGAATAAGTAAATCCACAGTGTATAAATTCCACAAGACACCAGAAAACACAAGAAACGGTGCTGCATGCTCAAACATAGACTTTTTATGAACTGGCAACTAAACTGTTGTGAGACTTACAGAGAGGGTGGAGATAACGAGACACAGGTGACACACATTAGAGCAAACAATCAACCCAGAAAAACAAGGCCAGGAAGCAAAACCAGACACTGAAACCAGAGGAACATCAGAACAACTTCAAAATAAAACAGGAATCACAGGAAACATGAAACAACACGCCACAACTGAGACAACTGAAGTGGTAAGTGATCAACAGAATTGCATCTGGATAGAAATGATAACTTAGACTTTTTGTAATCCTTTAAGCAACCGCACATTTCCTCCCCCATCTCTGTGTTTCTGCTTCAGGCAGGAATACAAGGCAGGAATACTGCTGAGCATCTCTCATCCTCCCTCAGTCCTCCACCTGTCTGTTTATTGCTTTAGTCAGCAGCATAGTGTCAAGTGTGTGTGTATGTGTATAAGACAGGTAGACGTCTGATTGCTCACTGTAGGGCAGAGACAGATAGAGCTTAAAGTCTGCATAAATTAACATGTAACACACAGCTGTGTTCACAAGAAAATACATTTTATTTAGTCGATTAAAAGCACAGATTTTTAGTGAGTGATTGAATAATTAAATTTTAATTAAATACACAGTTTCAAACATTTTATTACAATATCAGCATTTGCCTATGAGGGAGTGAAACACCGGAAACTAGTATAATGTTTGCAAAATGAGGTTTCATTACAAATAATGCTTTGGACAGTTTGCGTTCTAGATGTAGGGTACCCGTTTATTGACACTGACACGTAGAAACCAGCTTTGCAGGTCATGCATTCTGTATCACACGGATCCCAACCTCCCAAAATAACTCAAGATAAAAGTTAACATGAAGTTAATATTTTAGAGGATTACATAATTAAAACAATGCCTCTTTCAGGGATTTAATTTATTGAAAAGCAAATGCTAACACTGAAACGCAAGCTGACTGATAAATAACCTGTAAAATGAGTAACATCATAGGCTGTATAAAAGAAGTGAACGTAGTAATGTTTACTTTTACCTTCTGGGGAATCCCTCACCTAACACAGGCCAGGCTTGTCTCCTCCTCGATTAGTAAATCCAAAAGCACAACAACCATCCAGCATTTTGGAAACGCAAAAAGTAACAAAGTCAAAGTAACAGTGCATTACTTGCTTATTGGCTGGCAGGCATTGGAAATTAACGTCTTTTCTCCAAGGGAGCGTTTTCATTGGAGTGTGACGTCAAGTGAAAACTATGAAAAGTCAGGGCTGGCTCAGGTGAATCCTGAACCATCACTCAGATACGCTGCCTATAGCGAAGTCCCTGGGGGGGACTTCCCATGATGCACTGGGCTACTCTCTCCTTTTCTCTCTTTCCTTCTGTATGCAACCTGATCAGTACCGTTATTGCAGAGTGCCAGCTCTGCATGTGGAGGACTAAAGCATAGGACACCCGCGGCTAATCACTACTCACACAGCTTAACTGCCGGTCCGACCAAACCAACTTATGTAGATCCTATGAAAAAAAGTGACAAAGACAAAAAACCAAAGACGTTTAATTTGTCATTTTAGTTTATTTTAGCTAGTTTTGCAAACATACAATACAGTCTAAGTTAGCTTCGTTTTTGTTTTCATTTCAGTTGACGACAATGTTTTTTCACACAATCAATGATTTTGTCATAATCAATGTTTTGTTTATTCATTTTCATAATAAAAACCTTGCTATAAACAACAAGCTACAAACAATGCTTTCCTCATTTCCCTCACAGGTGGTCTCACCAATTCCCACCTTGACCCATTGTGACTCTGAAGACTTACGTTAGTGGAGAAGCGTCGGCTGAAACAGTCAATCCTGGCGTAAGATGCAAATTATATGCTTTAACTCTAGTATTGCTATAAACCAGATCAAACTCCAAGTTATAGTGTAACATTGCATACATTGAAAATAAATTTCACGCGCATTAAAAAATGCCACCTGGCACACCTTAATCTTTGTAAACTGAGACTGGTTGTCAGCCCCTGGTTCAGAATAAAGGAAACCGGAAACTAAGTCTTGCTCTTAATGTGCCTGCCAACACGTTCTTTTATTTGTGAGGGTATAGACTCAACAAATGTGTAATTTAGTGAGCTGAAGAGGTGGTGGCAGGCCTTTGGAACTTTGGACAGAGCCAGGTTAACTATTTCTCCCAGATTTCAGTCTTTATGCTAAGCTAAGCTAACTGCCTCCCAGCTATAGCTCCATAATCAATGTACAGACATGTGAGTGGTATCTTTTTCCTCATGTAGTTATCAACAAGAATGCAAATAAGCATTATTTCCCAAAATGTCCCAAACTATTTATTGAATGAAAAACAATCTAAAATGAGTGCAGGACACAGCAGACCTCTACAAGTAATTGCAAACATTTTTCCACTACTTTCTCATCTTTGATGCAAATAATCTGTTATTTTGTTTTTCTACAAAATTGCTGGTGAAGAACAAAGACATTTATTTAGTGTGGTCCCTTGAAGAAAATAAAAGCAAACCAAAACAAACAAACAAATCAAAAACAAATCAATGTAATGGCACCAGTGGAAGCATTTCAGTCCGTTTCATGTAAGTCATTTTCTTTTTCAGTTGTGAAGGTCATTATTGACATAAATACTGGGGAAAATACCGTTTTATGGGCACAAAAGCAACACAAGAAACCGTATGAACAGCATGAAAATGATCCCACCCACGACTGAGCAGTTCAGCACCCCGCACCCCATAAAAATACTGGAAGAAGAAGAATGCGTGAAGGGCCCCGCGGGCTCACTGTAAACTCTAAACTGAGCAGATGTTTGAGATTAAAATGCAGCACCTTTGCTTCAAAAATGGATGAGATTTGTAAACTGTTGCTGCCATTTTAAAACAACAAGACAATGTCGTATTTATTACCAAACAAAGACTCATGCCAGACAGCACTGATAGCTAAAGGAAAGTGCTGCAGCGTCCAATACCAACAGGAAATTTAAAAGCTCTGTTTCTGTGACCATGAGGGAAATATCTGGCTCTTTAGCTGCTAAATACTCCACTATGTTCACCACCTAGTCGCTAACTGTATCTGTCTGCTGGCTGGTGCTAAGCAGGTAATACACTGTGTATTTTTAGAGCTTCTTCACTCAAAATTGCTGCCTGCTCCCGCTGGAAACAAGGTTGATGAGAGCGCTGGGAGTGACGAAAAACATAAAAGTTTAGGGCTGTACAATCAAAACAATGAGCTGATGCTGAAGATGCTAAAACACTATAGAGATGAGAAAGAACTTAAACCTAATACTAAATATTGGGACAACTCCTTTAAAACTGATAAAACCTGTATACTGATTGTGATTTTTGGTGTTCAAATCAAAGACATTCTGTGTGAAAATCTCATATGCCGCAGCAATATGAAAATCTATTTCTCTGAAAAGGGTTCACACAGGTTGTTTTTTTTCAAGATGGCAACCTGTTGTAACTTTTTTTCCCAGTCAACTTGTACTTATTCCATCCAGATGCCCACCACCTTTTACAAAAAATCTTTCTTATGTGTGTTATCATCCCTTTTTGCAGACTTTTTTCATGTTTGTCTTATTTGTTGATGGGAAGATATGGATAGGGACGTTTGAAGGTTAGGTAAAATGAAAATACTTGTTTCTGATTGGCTGGCAGGTATCAGTGGGACCAAAAACATTCAGTTTAATCACAGGGTTCTTTGTCAAAGAAAATGTTTAGGTTCTTTTGACATTAGAAGATCTGAGAAAGTCACTGACATTGATTGAGCTCAGTATGTAGATCCACAGGAAGAACTAGCAGCCTGCAGCTTGTGAGACAGAAACAAACAACAGCAAATAACACTGGTATCAAAAGCATTTGAATCAACTCTTAAAACACCCACAACAGTGGGTGTTTTAAAAAGCCAAACTTTAGTGGAACATCTGAAGTTTCTTTCTCAGATCTCTCAGCCTAAGCCTCCGTTGTTTTGTGATTTGTGAATGTGAATCAGTCCGAACAGCCGAACAAAAGACAGACAAACTGAGTTCATCTAGTGACAAATCAAAAGATGCAGAATTGTTACTCTGGCAGCAGCCACGGCAGCTTCGGAGGATGTGGAGACATTTTTTATAATTGCACAACTGGAAACCCTACGTTCAAGTACAACTCATAAGGACCTAATGTTTCTGAGAAAATGTCAGTGAGCCCTCAGAGTCAGTGACTAATTCAGTGTCAATGGAACAAATTCACACTTTCGTCATCAGTTCTCAGATTTCTATGGCAAAGTAATGATATAAAATTAAAGTAGTTACGATTCTGGGATTTGTGGAATTTATTCAAGAGAGCAGGATTTTGATTCTCTTTTATCCTGTTAAATAACAGGACGAAATAAAGAAAACTCCTGAGGAAAGGTGGCCTCAGTGGTGACCAGCGCTCTCGGCCCTGAGCAGTGATTAGCATCTCCAATATATAGACACTGAGGTCGATTGATCCTTTACTGGTCTGAAACACTCTGATTGATTGACCCCTTGTAACAGCAGGTGACACATGCTGTTGTAGTGACGTCGTATTTCTTTCCTGTCTGTTTCTGTTCAATGACAATTAACACGTCTGTGTAGCTTCAGCACCGATGGTGAAATATAGTCTGTAGCCATAATATGAACCATACACCTGTTTTTATGATTGTATCAGCGTTACTCTCTTCTGTCTGCCAGAAAGCAGAAAATGTGTTGTATGTGTTCAGAGTACAAAAATGCTTTGATATGCTGCTGATTTTTACTGCAATGAAAATATCTGTAATGTTCTGTTGCAGCTGCAGGTAGCCGGGCGTTTTCCTCTCGGTGGTCAGTTTGCTGGAGGTTATAATGAAAAAAATCCAAAAAAGACTCAGTCCATCATTTAGAGCACTTTATGAAACTGAGGGCAAATTAATCTCTCAGCAGAGCAGCAGATGAGAAAGTAGCGTCTGAGCTGACTAAAAGCTTCACGATGCCTGGAAGGAAAAATGTTGCAACATTCAGTTTTCACAGTGCCACAGTGTTTGTGTTTTTAAACTATTGTGTTTTTTTATGTTTTACCTTCCCTACCATGTAGGCTATAGTCAATATTACCGCTCACCATTTTCAAAAGCATTTACTGTAGATCTTAATGAGTTTTTCCACCTTACAGGAAGAAATTCATTTTGTTACAAAATCAATTTGCTAGAAAATTGATTTAGGTACTTCATCCATCACAGTGAACATCATCATCAGTGTTTTATGTTGTCAAAGTTGTATTTTCACAGCATGATAACACGGCTGTAAGTGCAGACAAACAACAGTGTGTTCACAGTGACGGTTCACCCTCTTATGAAGGTTTCCGGTCACTGAAAATAGATTTTTCTCCTGTACAGAAATCACTGGAAACCAGGGGCTGCCTGGAAAGTAAGAATAATGTGTGATTACATAACAGTTTTTCCTAACGTTTTTAGCTTCTGATCCCTGGAAACATGCGATTTGTGGCACATTTCTGATTTATGAACCTAGACATTGGCCTAAGTCCAGTTCATCATTAAAAACACATCTACAATAAGAAAAGAACAGGCCGTGGTCATTTTCTGCATTTTTTTCATGCATTTTTTTTATTTACTACTGTGGTCCTGAACCTAATTTCAAACCTCTTCCGGCTGAGATCAAACTAAAAAATAAATTAACAACATTTAACACTATTGTACCATCAACACATTCCCACTGTGGCTTTCAACAATGGCCCTGGCAAAGGTCGTGTGGCATGCCGACTTAATCACAACACTGTATTCAGATACTTCACTCTGCTGCCTTTTCCCAGGCTCATTTTCCAGTTCTTACGTCAGAGCAGAGCTACTTAGTGTTGGCCTTGCTACAGTTTTGACCTCTGTGTCTCTGTTTTCGTTCCCAGTCGACTCTGCTACAGTAAGCTGTCTCTCCCTTTCAGCTTCCATAACTCCATTTCCTGTATCCTTTCCCCAAAGTCCTGCATCTCTTTTCATAATGACCATCGTAATACTTTGATCAGATTAGAAATGTGACTGGCAGGCATTAAAGTTAATTACACGACTTCAGCAGCTCCATTAGCTAAATGGTGTTAGAATCAGAAAACTGCAATCATTTGTTAAACTCAACCAAATCAGCCTCCAGATTAACGGATAAATCCAGGTACCCTGTCACAGTAACTAATGGGTAAAATGCCAACAACCTTCGCGTGCAGCCCAAACTGCATTCATGAGGTGCTTCCTCGTGTTTTATGAGACAGCTGAAGGTTAGTGCTCTCTAGACTGACGCTGAAGAGTTTAATTTATTCCATGATTTATTTGATTCATCTCCCGACAAAGCTCTGAAACTGGCGATTAGATTTTAGTTGAGGAGTTCACGTTTTGGTCATTAAATTGGAACTAAATTGTGTTTTGATTGTGTAGGTGGGGGTTTCTCTTTCCCTCACAATCTACAACACTGTATGTATCAGTCCGAATTTGATACAACACTTCACATCAACTTAAGTGGTAAAGTTCTAGATTTACATCCCTTTCTTTTTTGCGTTCTCTACTCTTTTCTCTCTCTGTTTTTTTCTTTTTCTGTTCACAGTGGTGGTGGTTGGTCCACCACTTTAGTCAGAATTGAAATATCTCAACAACCATTTAATGGATTGCCAATACATTATTGTTGTGCAAACATTCATGGTGCCCAGAAGATGAGTCCCAATGACTTTTCCTCTTGCGCCACCATGAGGTCAACATTTACGATTTTTAGTGAGATATCACCTATTAGATGGATTGCCTTGATATTTGGTACAAATATTTGCTGTCCCATCAGGAAGAAATTTAATTTAAAATTTAACATTTTTTCCACATGCCATCATCAAGTGTTAAATTAAATTAAGATGGAAAACATGGATAACCATTTTCCTGATAAACATCAGCATGTTAGCATCATCAGTGTGAGTATGTTGCTGATGCTAACATTTAGCTCCAAGCACCACTGCGCTGTGAAATTTCACTAACGCGGTTATTTTATGAGTGGGTCCTGTTTTTTTTTGCATCATGCACTCCCTCAATGATGCACACATGCGCACACGGGGCGACAATGCACAGTCCGACCAACAATTTCACACTATTCCACTGATTCCACTAATATGCCAAGAAACACAGTAATACCAGCAAATGAAGACTGCAAGCTAGACTGCAACATGGATGTAAACAATTCTCGACTTTACTTATACTTTGCATGCTTTGTATCGCCTGTGCACACTGCATATATTGAGTGAGTTGATGTACACAATTCTCCCACAATGCAATGCAGGGAGGAAAAGGAGGACTTGCTCACAGATGGACTGGTGAAACAGCTCCAAAAAGAGTTTAATTGTCAGCATCTTTACAAAGATGTAGTTTGATGGACAATCTAGGTCTCATATTGTTTAATTTTCTGTTTAAAGTATAACACTGGGATAGAATGTCAATTGTTATGTAAAATAAGTGCTAAAACACAACACTATGACAATAACTATGTACTGCATGCTATAAGAAAACTGTGCTTAGTATGGATTTGGGACACAGGCTTAGTTTTCTTTCTTTTACAGCCCATTTTGAAAAGCAGTGGAAAAGTGTGTTTTCATGTTTTCCCAAATGTTGACTCAGAACTGCAGAAGGTGTATTTCAAATCTGTCAACAATAATTAGCAATGCAATGAAAAACTGGTGCTTGTTAAACGTTCTCATTTTGGAAAATCCATAAATGTCCCGCATAATTACAGGCATATACTGTATGTTGCACACAAACTCCCCCTACACCTTCACACATGCCCAGACTCATCAAAACACACATGTTATGCTCATATACATGATTGTCCATGCAAAGGAAGAGAGCGCTCCCTTTGCCAAACTTTTATTCAAGGGAAATTCCATCTAACAGGGAGGGCCGGTGATGCCACAGGCCCGGACATGCACCAGACAGCGGATGAGTTTGGAGACGGAACGAACGAAGGCTCCATCCTTATTAATTTGTCCTTTGAGTCAATGCCTCTAATCAATACCTGTAAGTGTCCTTTATATTGTGTTTTTCCTGCATTTACAAGGGAGAAATTTGGTTTAAAGTTGTCCTTGAGGGCTTTCTCTGCCACCAACGCTCAACCTAAACAGCTCTGAGGCAGCTCAAATGTTCACTCCGCTTTTTAAAGACCGTGTTGATAATGGAGTCATTCAGTCTAAACAGGGAAATAGGTTACCACTTAATTCCTGTCCTTTGTGTTCAATATTAGCATATTAATGTGCAGTTGTGATAACAAATCCTATTAATTTGTGCGTCAAATACAGAGAGCTGACATCACATTAATCTGAAAGTTAATCAGCAGGACTCCTCAGCAGAGGCAGAGCTCATCAACATGGTGTTAATAAAATATTTTTTTATAGCACATCTCCCTTCTTTGTGCACAACCAAGCCAGTGCTGGCAGTTCCTTAATCATGTGCGTCTTCACACTGCATGCACAGGAGGCATTTATAATATCGGTTACACAGTCTTCTCATAGATTAATTGAGTTAAGAGCATGAACACACACATAAACTGGGGCGCTCAAGTGGGAGTTAATGACTCACTTATTATACCCATAACTATAAAAAATCTACATGGACTCAAAGTACCACAGTGTGAATAACAACAGCAAGATGCTACTCACACATTTACACTTTGGAATAAATGTGAAGCAGAATGTCGCCTCTTGACTGAATCTGCTTTACATGAAGTGTGAGACTTTCTTCTTTATCCGAGCAAAGAGCAGGAAACGTTGTGAAGACTTTTTTAATAACATGTTGTGTCCTAAATCCATTCAGTAGTTTCAACTGTTAGCATACAAAATATCAACATATTTTATACCTACAGGAAATTAAACAAAATGTGATATTAGTAATCAAACTTTGACTCTGGAAAGCTACTGTCATATAAACTTGACAAAGAGTCATTCATATGTTTTCCCCAAAATGTAACTATTTTGTTTTCCAGAATTCTTTGGAGCTGTTTCACCACCCACACTTTATTAATTTATTTCCAGCTGTGAGCAGCTCCTCCATATCCTTTGTGCACTGCATTATGGAAGAATAATGTCTATCAACAGCACACTTAAAAATTGACCATTTACTTTAATATACTATATACTGTTTTGTCACTTTTCCACTGTGAACATATTATATACAAAAACTGCTTAGAATCAGTATGCCGTCCAGATTTGGAAACAGTTCTTTGAGCTAAATGCTAATGTTAGCATGCTAGCATGCTCACAATGACTATGTTAATTTGGTTATTTTTTTTGATTAAAAACTGAGTTTTAAAACAAAAGTGATCTCCAACCACACCAGTATTTTAGCTGCATATCTACATTGATCCCCTTCTCTGTTAAAAAGACTGAAAACGCACATCAAGTGGCCATCCATGTACACTGGGCATGCACATGCTGGTGTAAATACAAAGGAGATTGTCTACTCCGCAGTTGCAGAAGATTTAGCAAAAGAATAAAGTAATACTACAGACAAAGAACCACACCAGAGATTTTTTTGCATGGACTGAAAACTAGGTGGAGCTGTTGAAAGTAACGATGAGACTACAAAGTCACTGTGGCGGCAGAAAACAGACTGGGGGTCGTTGCAAAGTAAATACTTCGACGTGCACAGTTAAGTGTCTATGTGTTAGTTGCTATTTGCACAGTACAAAATATTTCAATAAAAATACCAAATCATTAACACTGTCAGTAGTTTTTTGCTTTTGCTTTGTGTGACTGATAAGACCCAGTGCTTGAAGTGGAAAAAATAGGTGCCAGTCATAGAAGTCCCTGTACGCAAGAAAATGTCCCAGTACGCCAAAGAGTAAAATGTCGAGGTGCCGGTATTGCGTACCGGTGCAACCCTGCCCACTTCAAGCACTGATAAGACCCAATCAGGAAGACAAATGTGCAGTGTCTGCGTCATCCTTTTTAAAGTCCTCCGTTTCAGTCTTTGAATTCGCCATTTTAGTCTGTATGGGAAGTGCAAATGTGGTAAAAGGTCTGCATTTTTTTAAAAAACATAGTAGTGTGGCTGTAGCCTTAGCTAAGTTAGTTAGCATACAAGCATTTGTTAATTAGCACCAAACACAAATTATAGCTGAAGCTGGTGGTCATTTGTTTTTCAGAGTGCTGGACACATGTAAAATCTGATTTAAATTGTGAAGGGTAACACAAATGTTTGTGTCAATTTTCATGACAATCCATCTAATAGTTGAGTCGAGATATTTCACTTTGAAGCAAAAATGCCAACCTGCTGAAAGATGAAAAGTCAGGTGATCACCAGTCTGTAGGACTCATTGACTGGAAATCACATATGTCTCTGTGAGTAATGCTGCTAGGTTGGTTAAAAATGTGAAGCAGAATTGGCCATAGCTGCTTTACCTTAAACAATAAAATATATTGGATTATAGAACTGAAAAAACCTTGAAGACTTCAGAAAAGACCTGACATCAAGTCTGTTTAAATTTCTGACTCACAAGAAGAAGAGCGCGCAAATATTAGACTGTGTTTACTATGAAAAGCTCAGGCTTAAATATATATGTAAATACATATATTTAAGCCTATTTAATATATGTAAATTCATGACAATGCACTGAAAAATACTTTTATTAAGGAATTTAATAAGAGATTAAATATGTGTGTGTGTGTGTGTGTGTGTGTGTGTGTGTGTGTGTACCACGTGCGTGCGCTTGTGTCATTTTTCAGTTTAATTATGGAGTGTCTGGCGAGTTTGAGAGTGTTGTGGCAGGTTGGATTTACAGCTTAATACACTGTGGGCTCAGACATTGATATAACATTAACTATCTGAGGAGGAAAACCAGAGGTATTTTAATACAGCAACATACTTTAAAACTGTACACCAGTTTTGACCATCATATGTAGGCCTATGTTTATACTATGTAATAGTATTACTATGTAATACTATATAAACAACTAAAGAGCAGAGGTGAGGAAGAATTTAAGAAGTCAAATACCTCTGTGCATACATTACCAGTAGCTGTAGGTTTGATAATATTTGTTTTTGTGATTAAGACTGAAGACATATTCCATTTCATGTTCTGTAGCAGATTTTATTTGTAAAGCATGGGAACAAGTTATTTGTTTGTAATGTAATGTAACATGCAATAACTCAACTCTCATGAGATATTAGATCGAGAATTGTCCTCTGTTTTGAATTGGCTTCTGTTTTTTGTTAAAAACAACAAGTGTCCCTGGAAGTAACTCGTAGGGATCCTTTCTATGATGTTGTAAACAGCTCATTGCATAACAGTATGTGCCTGACAATGGCTTTAAGAAGACCTCGCACGGATTCCAAGACTTTAACCTACTAGTCATTTCAACACAAAAATATGTGAAAACAGGGCCAATGTTTAAAAAAACTGAAATTACCCTTTAAAAGAAAAGTTTAGAATTTTATAAAACATTCACTTTCTTGCTGAAAGTTAGATGACAGGATTGATATCACTCTCGTGTGCATGTATATAGGCCTACTGTTTATATGAATTTGGAGCCAGCAGCCAGTTAGCGCAGTAAACACTGGCAAAAGGGCTAGCCTGGTTGTTTCTGAATGTAACAAAATCAGACTGCTAGTGCCTCTAAAGCTCACAAATTAACATATTACATCATGTTTGTTTAATTCGTACAATGCCCGAGTGCTTTGTGGTTTAACAAGCCTTTATGCTAGGGTAAGCTAACCATCCGCTGGCATTAGCTTCATATTTAATGTGCAGACAGCTGAGTGGTCTCAATCTTCTCATAAACTACTCCTTAAAGTGTGCTGCTTTGAGAATATCAAAGCAAATCACAAAATGTTTTTCAGCCATCATTTGGACAAAAGCAGACCCATTAGGCTAAATGAACCTGCAGACAGACTCTTTGTCTACGTGAACAGACTGAACTTCTACATCTGCACAGTTCAATATTATCTAGCTGAAGTACAGGAAGCTGCAGTTTCAGGACCCCCGCAATCCTGGGCCCACAGTTCTGGGGCCGTAGTACTTTTGCAACAGTGCCTTCTAGTGGAGTGTAGGTGGTAATACACAGCAACATGAAGGAGGTGGACAATCGACATGCATGTAATCAATAACTTAGGTTTAGGCACACACTCTGTGATGGTTGTGGTAAGGGTAATTGGGTTTGGGGGGCTGTCAAGAACAGTATTTTATTTGAAAGTAAACAAGGGTCCTAGAAATGCAGTTGCATTGCGGTGCTGAAACTGCAGCCTCTGGTACTGCAGCTACATAGTACTTGCCTCTACACACAGTTTAGTGGTTAGATACCAGCCTGGTATGTAAGCAGACATGTTTTACATCATCTATCAAAAGGCAGAACCAAAAGACGTCCTCTTTAAAATGTTATCTGCTCTTCCCATGCCGCCTCTATCCCACCCTGCACCACACCCTGTCTGAGACACTGGCAGAAAGTGAAAAAAGTAATTAAAATTAAAATTAAATAAACGCTGTCACACAGTGCAAACAAATTCTCATTATCCACATTATTTCCAGTGAAGTAACAGACACTCTTGGCAACGGGACATGCAGGGCACTCTCATCTCAAGAGGGCACATTCAGTCTGTGGCCTCCATTTATCAAGCTTTTATCTTTATCTGACACAAGCAGTGTGTGTGTGTGTGTGTGTAGTCTATTGTAGTCATCTGCAATGTGAATAGCTTGCACTTGATCCAAGTTATCTTTCTGATAAGGGGCAGCTGTGGTATTTACTGTAATCCTGTCTAATGGACTGGCTGAACGGTTTTCCTTGCCGCTTCGTGATCCAAATTGGTGTCTTGCCCTATTATTGTTTCTCAAAGTGGGGTCCAGTTTCGTGATCAGCCTGAAGGGCTTCCAGTGTGTCCCCAGAGAAAATGGAGATCAGATCAGTTTCACTGTTATTCCTCCAGCACAATGTAATCTACAGGGGAAACAGATGCAGTCATTTTTCTTGCAGCCTCAGTAGACATTTAATTCTGGCCTGCTTATGATGAGATTTTCTTAGTTCCTCTGGGACCAGTCTTTTACATGCCCCTTTTACATGGTCTGGTACCTGTCTGTTTGTATAAATTAGGGTGCTGACCCCTTGGACTGGGGAAAGTACAGGAAGCAGAAAAGCAGCAATCACCAAGACCGCATCTGTTCTCATAAGTATCATGAAAGACCAAACTCCAGCAAAAGTGATAATGATGTTGTTTCCTAGCTTAACAGCTGGAGGCAGAGGAGTAATCGGGATTAGAAAGTGAAACAGGTAGCCTGTGCAAACTGCGAGAGAAGCAATCTTACATTAAAGGGCTGGCGCAGACAAAACTATACTGAATGAGGGAAAAAAGCTCGCATGACACGTGCAGTAGCAAAACTCTGCTGAAGAAGCGACAGAACACACACTGGACGATTTGCGACAGTGATTTGTGCTATGGGAACCGGCGAAGAAAGACCCGGTGTTGGTTATTTCACCTACCTGTGCTGTTTCTGATAATATATTCATCTTATTTCAATGCTTCTTTGTGATTATGATGGGCTTTTTATTTCGTTGTCTTCTTCTCTGGGCGATGTTGCAGCGGAGGGACATGCAAATTGCCGTACCTGCCACAGGTGAGTTGATAACAAGCTACAATACAGATATGAAATTGAACAGGTAGGGTACAGGTATGTCGCCGAATGAAACATTAACAGTAGCTACATTAAGACGAGATACACTATACAAAGTAGAGAGGTTTCAGTTCTCTTCTTCGGGATACGATTGGGAAAATTAGAGGCTGAATGTTAAACCTTCTGAAAATAAACGTGTTTTCCTTTCTGATAAAAGTCGCCATTACTTCTAATACACTTCCTTACAGTAAGTAAAATATTTCATTAAATAAATAAATGTTAAATAAATAAATGTGTGGTGAGTCAGCACAGTGTGGCAGAAAGAAATGCGAGTTAACGATCACAGGCATGTTTAATATGTAGCAACAGGCCAGGCTCATTGTGATTGTGTGGTGGTACATTGCATAATAGCCTACTGTTTTATTACTCTTTTAATGCCGGAAGTGTAATGGATGCGTCTTTTTATATGTTCCCAGTTTATGAACTATCAATGTCATAGTCTGTACTGTCATAGGCTACAATAAGGCGATTGTGAAGAAACAGAGAGTTTTATTCATTTTCATTTTCTTCATAGGTTTAAACTAGAAAACACGCCAGGTAGCTGAACTGGAATGAAGTTGGAATGAAAATTTTCTGTGGACTACTAACTGTAAAAGCTACCAAAGATGACATATTTTTCAAATTATGAAACCACTGATACTTTAGCCACAAGTTGGACGTCAAACAGTTTAAAGAAAAAGTAAAAAAAATGTGTCCACCAACACTGGTCTGAATGGTCATGGGTAGGCCTATTGATGGATCAAAATAGTTGCAGAAGAGGTTGACATATCATAATCCTAGTGTGGGTCAATCTCCTAATTGTTTTCATAACTGTGTAATACTCCCCATAAACTCACCTTTACTTGTAAAATCTAGCACAGTTTGTTAAGTTTAGATGTGTTTTGAGCCTAACAAGATAATGTACAGTAAAAACTCTTCCTCTCTGCTGTGTGCTTCTGATGCTACTGGAGGGAGGCTGTCAAGTGTCATTATCTACACCCAACAAATAGACCAGGCAGTGTGGAGTGAACATGTTCAACACGTTTATTCACAGGGGTGCTGGTGTAGTTGTATAACTGACCCACATCAACACACACTATTTAACTTGAATCTTGATATGACAGAAACGTTTTTGTATTTACTGTACATCAAAAATAATGATGAAAATGAAATTAAAGTACAAGCCTACAATAAACGTATTGGATATTGAGAACCAATGTTGTTATGTCAGTGTCATGTTTTCATGATGACTTTCAGAAAGCTAAAGAAATAAAAAGGGTCTCTACTTGTTAGCTTTCTTGCCAAAAGTTAGATGAGCAGATCGATGCCACTCTCGTGTGTGTGTGTATGATAAATATGAAGCTAAAAGTTAGCAGCCAGTTATCTAAGCAGAAAGTCTGGCTAGGGCTAATTAAAGGTAAATATTTTTGATCAGCTAAGTTAGAGATCCCCCAGCCAAAAGAAGCTCACATGGAAAGTGTGGAATTTTGAATTAATTTGCGGTTTCACTTTTCTACAGGAAATCTGTTAAAGTTTAAGAGGCAGCAGAGGCGCAAACAGTTTATGTGTAAAATGTTTTAGATCATTAGGAGTTTAAAAGTAGCCTGCGTCAATTTTGATCCAACGTAGACCATCTGTCTGTTTGATGTCAGCGCATGCTGATTGTGCACTCAGTAAACTTCACAGGAAGCATTAACATATCTTTCATTCATCTGTGCAGCTCTACAGTATGGCGTATGGCCTTGGCACAGCTTGAAACCAATTAAATGACAGATGACATCTCTTGAAATTTCTCTCTCTCTCTCTCACACGCACAGATACATATTTACATGCAGTTTTGTCTCTGAGGAATGCAAAGGTGGGCCCAGTCCTCTACATCTCTGTCAACAACTCTAATTCCACCGTCTCTCCTCATCTTTCCGTCTTATTTCTGTGTTCTGTCTCCTTTTCTCCTTTCAGCTTCTCCCCTTTGCCACCACGTGTGTGTGTGTGTGAGTGTGTGTGTGTGTGTGTATGTGTGCATTTATACATATATATAAATGTCCACAGAGGTTTCATTTTGTTGAAGCTTTTTACCGTATACCATCTGTTCCCTCTAATCTTTGTATATGCGCTCCATTAAGATGTTGGCTGACACCTCTTCACCTGATTGCGCTGTTCACCCTTATTTCCTCTCCCCCTGTTTATTTTCCTGCTGCTTTATTTTCTGCCTCCCTATAAAAGTTTAATGATTATGGACCATTGCTGCAATAATATAAAGGGTGTGTTCTGCGGAGGAGCTGCAAATGGAAAAGACAGAGAAGTGTGAATGATGCAGATATGGAAGAACTGAGGCAATAAAGCAGATGTGTATATTAGGTAGGGGAATTATTAGGAATTGCTCTGTGTGTGTTGAATTCATTCTCATGTAGCACACACATTTAATCTGTTCCTTCCCTCCTAGTAAGGACTAATGTCAGTGTGCTAGTCATTTATAACAGGTGATTATATAAGACCAATATTTCACGAATTACAGGCACCAAATGTACCAAGCCACGTGCAGTGAGCAGGATTATGAGGAAACACTCAGTAGTTTCCAGGAGGAACGGATGAGTGAGTCACCAGATGTATTGGACACATATCTGATTGTGCAGGATGGTGCTTATAGGTGGAATTGCTTCTTTTCATTAGAAATTATTCCACTAAGACGACGTTTTGACGACGAGCTAGAGCACAAGTGCTTTTTCTCTCTGCACTGCAACATAAATCTCACTGCGGTCTCATGTGAATCCTGTTATCAATTCTCTTTATTCCTTGCTATTGTAAAGCCTCTCGTGTAGCAAGAATCCTCAGTGGAATATAATTCTGTTTGATACAGTGTGAGCAGGTTGTTCTCAGGATGTCAGTGTTGTGAAACAAGACACCTCATATACCTGTTATTGTCTTTTCATTCTTTATATTGATGCTTCCCAAAGGGCAGTAATGTCATCTGTGACATTATTAAGATCAGTCTCGCCTAAGATACCTTAAAGCAGTGTCCCTTCTCTACATAACTGAGATATGAATATATTCCAGATGGTATGATTCATCACTGCCAACAGTTTCTAGTATCTATGAAGATGCAGCGTAGGCACCTAATAAGTCACCACTTTTTATGACAATTCCATGTTAACCATTAATGAAAAACTGGCCCGTCTGTGTCTTCATCAAGCATCTAAAAAGGAGGAAACTGATAACACTAACATGGATCATATTAACTGATCACCTGACTCTACAGCTCAGTTCTATGGAGCGTTTTAGCGTCATTCAGCTCATTGTTGTTTTGGTTTACCGGCCCTCGCATGTAAAAGTACCTGGTAACTACAGCTCTTAAATTACTGTAATGCAGTGAAAAGTTCAATCATTCTCTCTGAAATCAATTAAGTTCAATTTTATTGGACAGAGGTTATCTCGTTGCACTTTTCGTAGAGCAGTTCTTGACCGTACTTTCTGTAATATTATTTACCCAACAGTTTCCAACATAGTGAATTAAAAGGATAAAGTAGTATAGTAAAAGTACAAGTGCTTCAAAATTGTACTCAAGTACAGTACCTGAAGAAATGTACTTTGTTACTTTCCGCCACTGCATATAGCAGCTAAAGAGGTAAAAGAAGAGTGAATATTAGGCATTACATTCTCCGAGTGGGCAAAAAGATGAGTCCAGATCATTGATAATGTCACTGTATCTCCTGGATGTATAAATGATGTGAAATACTGCTGTGATGACAATCAGTCAGTGGACGTTTGAACGCTATATGATGTATGATAGTAGTTAACCTGTCAATCAAAACAAGAACAATATGAGTTTCACACTCACATATTGGAATGACCTTCCTTTTTCTCCTCCTGTTGTTAACAGTCTTAAACTGTTGTGAAGGGGATATTCTCCTTCTGCTGGACTCTTCAGGAAGTGTGTCAAACTACGAGTTCTCACGCCTGTTGCTCTTCGCCGCCGAGCTGCTTCACCCCTTCTCACTGGGCCGTGGGCACGTAAGAGTCGGGCTACTCCAGGTGGGCACCTACCCAAATCTGGAGTTCGGCCTGGAAGTCCACAGCAATCAGGAAAGTCTGCAGAGAGCTCTGCGGAGTGTCAGCCAGCTGCAGGGAGACACCAACACCAAGGCAGCGCTCAGGGTGGCCCAGCGGCTTCTGACAGAGACAGAGGAGAACGTGCCAAAGATAGTGCTGTGGCTGACTGATGGCGTGGAGCCTGGAGACGTGGACGAGCCGATGTCTGAGCTGAAGGCACAGGGAGTATCTGTCTTAGCTGTGTCTACAGTTCATGGAAACTACCAGGTGTTAAAACGTGCAGTGACACCACCTCTGGAGTCTCACCTCTACTCTGTGGACATAGATAACATTGAGATCATCACAGAGGACCTGAGGGAGGCCATCATCAGTATGTGTGTGTTTGAAATATGAGGTTTAGCACCTCAGAAGCAGTAGCTCCATAACAAATTAGACAGTTTTTTAACTACAGAATTACTCTCCCTACTTTCTGTATCTCTCTTACACTCTCCCTTCCTCTTTTCTTCTTTTCTCTATAGAAATCATTCGTGCAGAACGGCTGCGCGTGGTTGACTTGACTTCCCACAGTGCCGTGCTGCAGTGGCGTCCTGTTCTGAGCGTAGACAGCGGTGGTTACTATGAACTCCGGTATAAACCTGTGTGGAAAACAGACCCTGACACCCTACTAATTCTCCCAGGTGGCTCCAGCTGGGCAGAGCTGACCAACCTGCAGCCTGATACCACCTACACGGCTTCCCTGCGCCCAGAGTCCAACCAGAGGCTGTTTAACACACTCTCTGTTCAATTCACCACACTTCCTGGTGAGAGGAATTTTATAATCCTTTAATGCGAAACATACTTGAAAAAATGAAAATATTTAGAAGAACTACAGAAATAGCTGACAAAACAAACTTACCAGAAGGTTCATTCAGTTTCTGTTTTGGAGTTTTTCAGATGGCGTTTTCTCAGTTGTCATGGAATCGTAAATGTTTGAATTTCTATTTTTCTGATGGAAACATGTTACAAAGCTGGAGACCGAGTCATTCATCAGGCTGAGTACTTGTCCGAGATGGTTTGTTTTCTAGACAGATATCCATGCAATTAGGGAGCCTTTTACTGCATTTTTTCAGTATTCTGTCTGGACATAAGTATTAAGCAAATTATTATTTCATTTGTGAAATGCATTAACATACACAACCCCTGGCTTGTACAACAAGGCTTTGACGTAAATCAATTATAATTAACCTTAATTTGGTGCTGGCAGTCCATTTCTTACCTGAGTCTCTGCCCTCCCGCTCCGCCTCCGCTCCCATCAGATATTATAAGTCCGGCAGTGGTCTCCGTGTCAGACTCTGGCCCTGGTCAGATCCGTGTGAGCTGGGGTCCCCTGCAGCCTGCTCGAGTCCAGAGATATACGGTGGAGTACGGAGCTATTCCAAGTGGACGCGTCCACACTGTGATGTTACACAGCCAGCAGAGCTCTGCCGTATTGACAGGCCTGGAGCCGGGCACTCAGTACCTGGTCACAGTCAGTGCTCTGGATGTGAATGGAAAAGAAAGAGCCATGTCTGTGAGGGCATGCACTCAAGACGGTACGCTGTCAGTCTCACAATTGTATACCATGTTCTTATGTCTGTGTGAGTTTGTGTCATTCAGTTGTTCTTCCTTCCACATAATTTATTTATCTTCGATTAAAGGAATTTATTTGTCCTGTTTATTTCTCTTTATTGAAAGCTGACCTTTAGAGTTCTTTTGTGAGTCATTCCTACTTTTGACGCTGCATCAGCTTCAATTGACCAGGCCATTAAAATCTTTCCTTCGTGTTTTTTCCCCCTGCAGCAACTCCGCCTGCCCTGGTTGACCTTCAGCTGACCCCAGCACAGCGTCAGGAGGTGCAGGTAGCGTGGCAGGCCCATCCAGAAGGCTTGAAAGGCTACTGGTTGAGCTGGGAGAGAGAAAACTCCCGCAGCTCCTCCTCAAAGCCCTCCATCTCCTCCGTCTACCTGCCTCCAACCTCTCGTTCAACACGGCTCACACACCTCGCACCACACAGTCGAGTGTGTGTGTCCCCGGTCTACAGCTCTGGCCGAGGGGATGGGATATGCTGCACTGCAGAGAAGCACACAGGTTGGCTGAGCTGCATATAGTCATATTTTTTTCACCTTAATTTCTGCAATTATGTTCATACATAATTGCAGAAATTATTGATTCATTAGAGGAAGTGTAAATTTCTGTTTCCCTGTCTCTTCTCTCTTATAGATTCCAGCCAGTGGGGTTAACAAGGAGAGTCTGCAGCAATCAGGCAGCTGGAGCAAAAGAAAATGGGTAAAATCGAGCATTTTAAGTGCTGGATGAACTTAATACAGGACTGAAAATTATAACTGAAACTTTCCTCTCGAAATTAATTATAGTGACAGAAAAGGCTTCATAGCATAACCCATTGCTCAAAAAGAGATGATGTAATGTGAGCATCAATTCAGAAGCCTAGAGCTACAGTGGGATATAACCCTCAAACCTTTTCTACTTCATGTTTTAAATGTTTCATGTGAATGTTGGTTAAAAGAACTAGTCTAATAGTAGCCTAAAGCTGAAGAAGTTTTGAAAGCCAAGTTAAAGGACTACGACTTTGCCTGTTTTTTCGCAGATTAGCAAAGCCCCTGCTCTGACTGATACTGATTCATCCTTTGAAACTCATAAAAGGTTAATATCTGAAAACTAGCCAAATTTTATAACATAGCAAACTTGTTTTACAGACAGCAGATCAGTGCAAAGTTGTTTCCCAAAATAAATTTTGGGGGCTGCAGGTAACAAACCGTAGTGAAAGCTAAGTGGCCAACAAAACGCATGCCTATATCATAGTGATGCATGCTGCCATATATCTGTTAATACAAAAATGTATGCTTGCTATGTAGCATTTGTGGCCTCTCTCTTCATTATATCAAACGTTTTTGAATGTTTTGATTTTGAAGCCCACTATGAATAAGTCATAAAAAAGGCTGGGTCACCAATGTTTTTCTTGGTTTTTACTCAGTGATGGACATTGAGCTGTTGAATCAGTTGCCACAGGGGCAACTGGTAAAATCACAGGAGTGTTTGTGCGTTGCTGTCGAAGCATGAAGATAATTGTTGTATTTCATGTTATGATCAGAGTAAATTCAGCACCAGCATCCTGTTTCTGTACAAAGCTCATAAGGATTTTATAGTGAATATGTACTGTATATATATATATATATATATATATATA
>JAPMOB010184805.1:0-27017 GCA_029875015.1 Lepomis gibbosus
AAAAAAGAGAGCGTATGGTTTGCCTCAGTGCAGATGATAATCATTCAGATAGTCCTCTGCTGCAAACATGCTGAAGTATGTATCAACAGTTGTGGAAATGAATGCCAGCGCTGTTTTGTTGTTTGAATTCACCCTGCCCGCTGTTTAGTGTCAACATCTGTGTGATACTGTTGTGAAATTAAATAAGAATGTGGAATTTGCCCTTTTTTGTTCAAGCTGCTTTTAGGAGTGGTAACGGTGCATGCTATCACCCCCAGCTGGCTGACTCTCTCTCTCTCGCTCTCTCTCGCAAGTCAAATCATTATTGGATTACATTTTCTGGCTTCATAAGATGCGGTTAAGAGGCACTTTAGACATATGTGCATGACCTGCTTTCCAGAGATGGCTATCAGAGCAAAAGTGACAGGTCAATTGCTGATTTCTGTTCTGTAAAAGGGAAAGGGGCTCCCTACCCTGAGCACTCTAAAAGGTCGCACGCTCTCTCTCTCTCTCTCTCTTGCTCTCTGTCTGCTTCTCTCACACACAAAAAACTAAAGTAGTTTTGCAGCACCAGCACACACTCTCAGCAGAGAGCAGGGTTCTGTGTGTGTGTGTGTGTGTGTGTGCGTGCTACGTGTGCCTGCTTCATGAGCCTGAGCTCGTGTGTCTGTATATAATTGTATAGTGGGAAGACACACACTTAATGGAAGTGGCTCTTCACTTTGACAGCTGGGTGGTGCAGATGAAAGGTCTGTTGTAGCATGTTGTCTACCACTTGTGGAGTATCCAAAGAGGCTCACAATTGTGGACGGCACAACAGCAAACGATTCTACAACAGACACACATTTTGTACTTTATACTATTAATATGACTATACATGATCTATTATGTACAGTATACAGATTACAGATTAGAACTAGAGAGTTGCACTCTCATGTGGAAGCAGGCATGCTGAAAAAACGTAAGTAAAGATATTGTACAGTCTGAAAGTGCATAAGTGACACTGATTGAATTCATTATCTGTTTATCTGCCTATGGCTCTCCAGTCAAAGCAGGGCTAAAGTGATTTAATATATGATTTTCAGATTTAAAACATAATGGTCAAAAATGGTTCCTAGACACCCTGACTTTATGTCCCTTGTATGGATCAAGCGCCGTAAATACTCTATACTACACTTCCCATAGGACAACCCAATAGCGTCTCTTCATCAGATCCTCCCTGCTTGTTAAATACCCACATACATCCATGCCCCCAGTTTGTTACACATTCTTTTATGTTAAAATTTTCAAAAATGAATAGAACAAAAATGTCCAGTTTATCTCAAAGCCCAAACCTAGATAACACTGATGTCCTCATCAGGGTTATTTTTCTGACTTGACTTGGTGGACTTTTAACTGGCTCTCTATTTTATATTGCATCTAAGCCACATACTTAAAGCTGCATCATGTTTTGCAACTTAGGTGCAGAATTCCATAGCAAGCTAAAAATTACATCTGTCATCAAAGAACTGATGTTCTTTGATTTGTAGTTATGTTTGGCAGTATGACTCTGTTCTTGGATCTCCCTGCCCTTCCACGCGCCGACGTGGAAAAGCCGTAAGACAGGGAGAGCACCTCCCTGCCCACCCGAGGCAGAGAGCAGCAGCAAAGAACTCCTGTACAGAACAGAGCAGGCATTATCAGGCTGTGGCCTCTGCTGCTCTGTGTCGCCTCTGCACACGAACAGACACATGGGCGTGCACTCGCACACAGCGGCCAACGCAGAGATACGGTGGAAATGGTGACGTTAAGGTACCTCAGAACTACTCGAATTGACAACAGCTACCCTCGTTACTGTAGTAGGTATAACAGAACCTCCCGAGACAATACTTATCGATACATCTGTTTAACAAACACAACATACAGAAGATGTTGAACGGGTTAAATGAAAGCTGTCTGTAATGTAAGTGTTCAGCTTAGATTGCCATGTTGCTTCAAATTTGGCACGTAGTTACCTGCAGTCATCAGGAGACTAGGAGGAAGGACTGATTTCATATGCAATGCGCTGTCTTCTTCTGAAACCGTGAAAAATATCTGAATCTTGGCGACATGTTTATTTGGCTCTAGCTGCCTGTCCATGAGCACCAACATGACGCCAGAGTGCAACAACAGCAGTGGCACATATTAGTATTGTTGATTCTTTTTGGTTAAATTCTCTGCCAATATCCATTTCCCGATATGATTCTGATAATGAAATATACCCAGTCATATTGATAATTATCGAACATCACTATCAGATACGGCCTGAAAGGCGGAGCTGGGATGAGGTGGCTTATGAGCTATGAGCTGCGCCTTGTATGGAATTTGCCAATGAAGGCTAGAGATTAATCAGCTGAGCGGCCAGCTGACGTGGCTGGCTTAAGATGGCTGCTGATGTGCTGGGATTGTGAGCTGAGCTTGACATCACCTGCCTGAACTAACGCTACGCTTGATATGCTTGACAATGACCTACGCCTTTGTAAAGTTGATATGGCGAATGTGGTCATGTGCATTCAGCAGACCAAAACTATTAGTATTCATTTGGAGCACAATAGTACAATACTAAATATCTGGCTCTTCTCCGCAATACATTTAATAACGCTCCACTATTTTTACGAGCCAGTCACGTACTTTGTCAGTGTGTCCTTTCGTGTTCATAGTTTACGATGGGTTTTTGCAAGCTTTTTTACAGATAACCTGCTGCTATTGAAACTGGATTGATAAGAGTGATGAACCAAAACATGATAGCTGCCGAATGTAAAACCAAAAAATGGGCTGTAAGATGCAAAAAGAGTTGGTTGATATGTCTCTGTGGGTTCACAACTATGTTTGACTCTTTTCATATTACACATACGATAAGTGCAGCTTTAACTTGCCCAGGGCTTGCAACCAGTGCTAGTAATATCATAATGTGATTATTATGATGCCTTTAAAGGTAGTTGAACAGTGATTAGGTATGTATAAATGAACAGTGTATCACTACATCTTATGTCCATGCAAACTTTTTTCACATTATGTTCCATAAAGCTCATTTGAAGGCAGAGGTTTATTACTTATGTGAAAAATTGCAGCTGAGGCGTTATAATCTGGAGTGAAATTTACATTTCCACATTAACACACCTCTTCACTTACTTATTAGCTTTTACTTTTTACTTCTGGGGAAATACTTACAGAGGCAATTATACATTTTTACAATACTGGCAGCAGCAGCAGCAGCAGTTGGCTGGGAATTAATGGAGGAGGAGTAATTAGCATGGGCAGCAATAAGCACCATGGCTGAATAGAAAGAGAAATGTATGCCACCTACAAAAACTTACATTTCATTAACAGAGACGAGTGCAAAGTGATCTTTTTGGTGGTGCACTACAAAAACACCACCACATCAGTGGCCGCTGTATCAATACAAACTACTGGTTCAAGGAGTGCTACAGATGTTAATGAGCCATTTTGCGGTAGGTGACAGGTGTCTGGTGCATGATAGCTTCCTGGATTTCTGCCAGTTCATTATGAGGCACTTCCCACTGTTTCAGCCTCTGTGCTTCAACGATGACGTGTTACCATAGTTAGCAACCCTCATTAAAACTAATTGGTATTGCTATTTGAAAGGTAGCTCATTACCTTGAGGCAAACAGTAACGTTTTGTCTCAATAAGGCATGTTAACATGGCAAATGCATTTATTCACTTTTAGAGATCCAACACAGACATTTTCCCCCTTTACTTTCTGACAAATGGCTGATGAGGAAAAAGGACTGACCAGTATCTGGCCTTACCAGAGACCACAGTGGGACGCTATGCATACATGCAATGTGGGTGTGAACTGAAGTTCAAAATATCAAGATTCCTTCTTTCGTACCTTCTGGATCCATGTGGACAGACACACGTGATGGGAAAGTAAATTTTTGCAGTCACAGAAATTCCTCAGTGGGTCACTGGCTTGAAGTTCAACATCCCTGCATATAAAGCACTCTGAAGTCTCTGTAGAAGAAGAGGAGCAGATAGAGGTTATCAATGGTTCAGACTGCATCAAAAGCTAATCCTAGATTCACGTTTAGATTCAGTACTGGCCAGGAAATCTTTTAATTGACACAGAATTGATCATAGTACTTTTTAGGATTCCCATATTACCCCATATTCCCACTTATACTGCAATTGATTTCCTATTCCAGCATTCAGCACACACTCTACAGCTACTCGACTTTTATTTTGTTCCCAGTGGGAGTGAGGCAAAGTGAATCTGGGCTTTAAAGGTAATTGTAGCATGTTGACATTCCTGACAAGACAATAAAAACAACGGTGCAGAGGTGAGAGTGGCGATGAGAAACAAAATTCAGTTTTATATTCAATAATTATTCTCAACTGCTGGAATCTTGTTCTTCATTTGGATTGTTTTGTCCTTTGCTAATGCTGCTATTATTTGATTTACGTGCAGAAAAAGAAGCTGCTACAGTTTTTTTGCTTTTTCTTTTGTTTCTTTAGACCAAAAATAAGTGGTTTTATTCAAACTTGTATTGTGCAGAGCTAACAAATATATACAGGAAATAATGCCCCCAAAACATTGTTTTATGTTGGAAATCCTGTAGTAAATAGGAATTCCACACACTGGTGTCCTAAATCTTAAAGAGAGTCATCAGGCTGAATTATTAATATCCAGTAAGTTCCACATTTTCTGAGGACTACCTGTCCTCACTGCTTTACCATGCACAAGCAGCTGTTTGAAGATTAAATATAATTTTGGATTGTTCTTTATAAACTAGAGACAATATGAAAAATAGATGAAAATATATACAATCTGAGACTAAATAAAGAAATAGCACAACAATATAATAAACACTGTCCTCCAACATTATCCATGCAGAGTGGACAGTTTGGGTTCACCAGGGTTACTAGAAGTTGTACCCTACAATTATTAGTCAGTTAGAGCAGCTCTGAAATCTTCAAGCGTGAACAAATGGTCCTTTCAGGACGTTTAATGCCATCAACCACTAATGTGCAAATGTTAGACTTATCCTATTCAGGGTCGTGTGGGGCTAAAGCACATCCCAGCATGCGCTGGGCAGAGTGCTATCTTGACAGGTCACCAGTCTAACACAGATGGGCAAATATGTAAACTTGGACTAACATATAATTACAAGTTCTTTCACCAATTTATTTTGGTGGATATTTCATCATTTCTCTAAATTAGCTCAAGAAAACTAAAGAGGATTTACAAAATCTGGTAAAGGTGAGCAGTGGATTATATCACGTGGTTTGCCACAGTATCCATTAACAGTTTTATGCACCTTTGTGCATCTCTGGTTTAACTTGCAAAGTTCACCAATATCTCATTTAATTTTTGATGCTACATATCGGACAGTAGCTAGAAGCCAGATTTGTTGGTTTCATCCCATAAAAACATTGGGAGACAGCAGTGAGGGCTAGCTGTCATCTGAGCGCTCGCCTGGATGGGGGATAAACTGCTGCCTCAGAAGCTCCTGTCTCTTTTGGGCCTGGATTGCTTCAGGTGAAACTCTATCTTCAGATGAAAAATCTTTTAATCAAAGGGTGGGTTTTTAATGTAACCCATCTCATTCTGTGTAAGCAGATTTTATTACTGACCAGGCATATATCTCACCGTGCATTAATATCTCTGAGACAAGCCGTGAAACAGAAAAGCCAGATAAACTTTTTTCTCCACCCAGTTTGGTTAAGTAAAAAATCAGACATTTTTAGATAAATATGTGGTGTCTGGCTGCCACTTCCTTTACCTCCCTGTTATTGACACCTACCACCTGGCCTACTAATGGAAATCATTCTAGTGAGGCACTTTCCAAATGCTAGTTTGTCAAAATTCATATGTTTGCTTCCTTTCCATCAGGTCTAGTTTTCAGTCATTGTCAAAATATCTTTGTAAGTGCAGAAGGGTTTGCAGAAAATAATGGAGCCATGCAGGGACATACATATAGAGTATGACAGTCTAGCTATCAGGCAGTCTGTGTCTTTCAACAGCCTGACCGAAAATATTTCCAAAGTTAGTGTGATGGCAGGTTCACCAATTATACCCACAAGTCCTTTTTAACATTTCATTCCTCCGAATCTGTACTGCTTTTACGATCATTATGGCAAGCCCCGAGGCCCTTCTGGAGCTAAGTAACGGATGCACTGCTGCTGAGAAAATAACTGGAAAACAACATTACAACAGAGATGTAAACATGCGGCGCGTCAATCGCAGCCGAGCTGCCACGTCTGCGTGATCTGTGCCTCCCATAATTAACTGTCAGCGGTGTCAGTGTTCGGCAGCGTTTCACATGAAGGTGAGTGCTCAACTAACTGGCTGGAGTCACCCTCTCTACACGTTTTAACAGCTTACAAAACTTCCTCTGTGCAGCAGCAGCAGCAGCCCCGGGCTGTGTTGTTTCCATACAGGGTGATGATGTACTAAAACAAAGTTTGTCAGCTGGAGATGCTGATCTCCCACTATCACAGATGAGAATGTACCAACACAAACTCTGTCAAGAGCTCTGTTTATACTACTTGACTGCCTGAAAATGGTTTCAGTAGTGGGCGTCTCTCAGTGATGTTTTAATTCCCTGCTGCACAGTACCATGAATCATAAGAAAGAAAATGATAGAAGGATAAAGGCCACGCTCTCAACAGAAGCAGTCAAACTGAGCAGTGTTATTTGAGGAGTACAGTACACTATACAGTAAACAAATGAGGAAAATGCCAGATTGAGATAATTTAATTGTCCGTTGCATTGCTAACGACCTCATTAACGAAAGAATGATGGGAAATCAGCATGGTCTGAGCAAGGAACCGCCTGTGTGACAGCCATCTGGCTACAATGGGGGTGGGGTTGGGTGGGGGTTGGGGGACTGGTAAGTTAACACCACAGCCGTCACGACTTCCAAGCGCAGGCCTAGAGCACCTCTAGATGGAAGCAGGGATTAGTGTTTTACTGATCAATGCAAATTCAGCACTGTTTATTTATTACTATAACGTGATCCCATTTCCAAAATGTAATTCTAGATTTAACTGAAAGTGGACAATATTAGAGACATGAATCTGGTACTGAGGTGCATAAAATCCTTCGCAGCTGATATTTTAAACTAATATGATGTCTGAATTCACAAGGGAAAAAGTAGTAAGGGATAATTTCATGTTTCCTTAATATGTTTTCACATTTAAAGCATTTTATTACCATTACATTTATAATCTATGTATGAAGAAACTCTTCATGCTGGACTTGGGGCCCCTATTAATCAAGAATTTCAGAGTAGGATATAAGTCCTTACTGGTCCAAACTTCTCTGTACAATATTTCCCCCAAATGTAAGGGTACATAAGTTAAAGGGGCACTCCAGCAATTTAGTTCTGTACTTCAATACAGTTGGGACTTGTGAGGGGCAGTTTTAAAAAGAAAGGTCAAAGCAGCAGAGGCCGGGGGCTTTTCATTTCCCAAAATGAAACTCAATACCGCCATTAATTAGACCCTCCCTGACTGGTTAATGTCCAGGTCTTTCAAACTTCCCGCCTTTCTGTTATAAGTTTGTAGTCTTGAGACTAACCCCCCCACCCCCACCCCAAGAGCCACAGCAGATACTATATAGGCTAACTCTTTTCACAGTTACTCTCTGTGACGAGTAAACTGAACTTGATGTGCAGCATCGGTGAAGTTCCCCTTTAAAAAGCAGCGATGCTGAGACGAAGACTGGCCAGTGGAAGAGATGTTCTCCAGGAAGGGTGATCCACTCCACAGCCCTCAGAGGGTTTGCAACGTTATTGCTGCATGTGCAGTACTGCACATCTATAGGCACTGTTATCAGCACTGTCACACAATGTGAGTCACTTTAATAACACAGAACTGACTTTGCACTGTTTACTTATGTGCAGCCGAACAGTAATTATTCTAATCAATGAATGTATAAAACATCTATTCCAGTGTAGTACATGTTTCAGTTTAGAACATACGTACCTATTAGTAAGCTTCTGCATGACTCTGTTGAAGACAGTGGTTGATACTCACTGCCCATTGTTCACTCCTTGTTGTGGCTGAGAGACGACTTCTTCCACTCACTCTCAAGTGCTTCTGGATACCAGCAGTTTCCCCCACTTCCTGCTAACATTCCTTTGTTTTCTCTCGCTGGGGTTATATAAACAATAAGAGAAAAATCAATGCGTCAAAACATATATATATATATATATATATTTATATGTACTCCTGTCTATCTGTACTTTCTGCTACTGCAGTACTGAAGTCAGCTGATTGCTCTGTTTTTGTTCTTGAGGAAGTTGTGAAGACGAGCAGCCAATCACAGCTGCACACTGGGGCACGTCATGACAGGAAGTGGAATGGTGCTTGGTGCATTCACTGTCAACAAGTCTAAAAATAGATGTGAGTGAGAAGTCAATGATTGTTAATACCCCGCAAAAGTAGATTTTTGTTATTTTCAGCTGCATGCAGTGCTTTGTTTAGAGGAAAAAAGCATAAGGCTTAATGATAACATAATAAAGGCAGGGCATGTAATGGAAGAGATTGCTTTCCTAAAAACAATGTGTTGCAACAAACCATCATGCAGGCTCACTGCTGGGAAATGACTAACAGATTTTAGAATTTCCCCACACATCTTTCTGCATATTAACTGGTTGCAAATATCACTTTAGAGTTTCCCACTTGTGGCATTATATGTCCCCTTACCAGACTATGTTTCAGGCCTCCTAAGAACTTCAGTTTTATCTATTTCTGTTAAGCTTAAAGATTCAATCCTAAAATGATCTTGATCTTGTAGTAGGTTTCCTACCTGACTTGTCCAAAATGTTATGAGCTGCAAAAGAAAATCAATTTGAATACAAACCATACAGTGAAAAACAACAACATGTCATGTATTTTATCATTAAAAAAAACATGTAAAGGGGAAAAAGCAGATAGTAATGTTACAATTTGTTGCTGCTGTGTTTCTCTCAGTGGATGGCTGCTTATAAATAAAAATAAAACTTTGTTCATATAGCACTTTTCATGAAGTTACAAAATACTTTCTAGTAAGACACTATCATTATCAAACTACATCATTTTGTGGGGTTAGAGAAATCTTATTTCAGGACGGTGTGGGAGCCAAAATGCTGCTAAAGGTATAGGGCAACGTGGCAGCTCTGTTCTGGGAAATTATCACTCCAGTAACTCCCCATGCAGCGTTTACCAAACTGACTATTTAAATCTACCAAAAAATATATCATACATCACATCATTATGGCCTAAAAAGATTGGCCAGTTTTTTGCTTTATGCAGGAACACAACCTGAGAATTCCATAGCTTCTCTAACAAAGCAGCTCCAAATATAAAAAAAAAACCTTGGAGAAGTTGTGGGGATGGAATAGGTCTACACTCTGCCTAATTAAATGGCCAGTCTCCTACTATTCATGAAGAGCACTTATTAAAACAAGCATTCACATCCAATCCACTAGATAAATGACTTTACACCAAGTGCCATGAAGCCCATTAAATAGCTTCTTTAGAGATGGATCAGGTCCAAACACACAATCAAAGGATTTGACTGGGATTATCTCAGATTAGAAACACTCAGGGACAAATGAGGAGATGACAGGATATCATACATTGAAAGGATAAATTAGCAGTCACATACCAGACCAAATTTGTGATGGGTGTTAGGGAATAAAGAGCGGGGGAAAAGATTGAGTGCTAAAAAGCAAGGAACAGCTCCTTAGTTTTTAGTAAGCCCAGTGATACATGGCCAATGTAAACCACAGTAAAAGCTTTTCCCTCTCCCTCTAAAACCTCCTGCCATGTAAATAAAGTCCACATCAGGGAAAGAATCAACCGCTAAAGACTAAGAAATGGACACAAAGTAACTTGTGAGAGATGAATCTGTTAGTTTATGACCTTATGGTGTTACTGTGGAAAACACATTTTGTTTAAGAACCTCTCTCACACACTATGATACTGAGCTTTTAGTACATTTTCAAGCTCACTCTCAAGTCTCAAAAACATTTTGAAGTCGTTGCTCAAAGTGGAACTACATTTAGGAAATACAGTCCTTGCATTACACGGTAATCTTGGAATTCACATATTTCAGTGTAACTGTGTGGCTGACCAGTCATTGGTTGTTGTAATATTATTATGATGCTAAATCAGTGTGAGCTCACCTTAAGTCAAAACTGAATGTCTCATTTTACTGTGAGCAGACGTCGAACAATCATCAGTTTTTGTATTTCAGCCACACAGAAAAAAAAATATTGATCAACATGTGTAGTTAGGCCTTCGGCGATTCCTTTTTTAAAAAATGCAGCTCTACAGAATTTGCCACGAAGCAAACTATTTTTAACCAAACGTACGAGAATCTTGTGCTTAATTTTAAAATCAAAAGTAAAAGTGGCCTTTTCTTGCATGATAGATATTTTAGTTCCGCTCTAATTTGAATATTTAAAAGTAAAGTAAAGCAGGCCGAGTGCTGATAAAACACTTTTCAGGAGGATAAATAATGTAGGCAGTGGTTAATGTTAGAATGTGCTTCTTTGCATATTTTAAAACCAATGAGGACCTCCATTCTATCGCATTAAACGGAGGCTTTCGCTTTCTTCCAGACAGCAATAAAGGGTATTTTAGAGGGTTTGCGCATTAAGGAAATGTGACCTATGGACTCAACCTAATCTTCTCTGTCATGTGCTCACTTGTCAGGCTCTTTTCCCTTTGTGCTATGACTAGGTGGCGTGGGCACTGGGAAGCAATACCGTACCTGCAGCGCCTGTTGAAAGCTGAAAAGCTTTGATCTGTTTCATCGTCTTTAATGATGAATGATGTGACTCACAGGTTGACTTTGTGTAGGATTTCGTTTGAGTTTCTCCGCTGTAGCCTGGAAGTTCATAAGATCACTGATGATCTTTTAAACTGTAGCTCTATATTAGGATATTGTTTCTTTCATGAATTACACCTGGAGACCGGAGGATGACTGGTGCTGCTGACATAGAATAATGCATACTACATTTTGAATTTTGAACAGATTATGTCCCACTCTTGTTTACCATGAACTGAAAATATTCTAGAAGTCACCCAGTTAATTGGTCTTTCTACAAATACTTTCACAGCATCTCCTTTTTCCTCTTTTAGCTGAACTGAAATCTCAATTCTTCTCACTTTTTGAATAACGAACCATTCAAACCAACCATTCTCCACCACACACACACCCACATAAACAGTACTTCTCAATGGAGTACTGAACGCCTTAGATCATTCCACTTGATCACAGCTTTAAGATGTCAGCTGCGCTTGAGATAGGGAGAATTTGTCATTGGCTGCTGCCAACTTTCTCTCTGTCATCCAATTTTAGTGGCTTGATTTACAGCAGAAGCTGACAATTTGAGTGTGAATGAGGGCGTTTCACAGACACATAACTCCATATCTAACACATTCTCATAAACAATAAACTGCTGAAGTTATTTTGTTCTTGTCTCATCCTCCACTATTAACAAGGCTCTATTAACAAGCACGGCAGGGAACAAACTCTGATCTTTTGGATTACTCACTGAAGCTCTGCTTGCTACCAAACATTAAAAAAAAAAACAGTTATTGTCACAAAGTTCTAAAGCAAGGTCAGACGTTCAAGGTTGCAACACAGTTTAAATATTCAGACTTGACCACCAAAGCTTCGGGAGGTAGAGAATTTTCACTCCATTAGAGAGGGGACAAGCATAATTATGAAAATGAGATAAGGGAGAATCAAAATGACCCTGATTGAAAAAAGAGAAAAAGTCCTCCAGTGCAGAACTTGGTTTGATTGATTCGGAGCAGATGAGCCCAGGGCTCCACTGTTGGCAGCCCAGGGTTCATGCTGTAATGATAGCTTTATAATTAAGATTAAAGACCAGAGAGCACAGACAAGACACTCGAGTGGTGTTGGGGGCTTCTCCGATGACACTGGGAATAATTGGAGAGAAGTATCTACAATCCCTACCTCCCCAAAGACTAGGAGACTGTGGGTATCACTGTATGCAAACACTGGATGTGACTAACTATTGGAATGAGCTTCAAGATCTCTGAATTCCTACAGACTGCATGACAACTCACAATCTCTGTGTCAATTGCAGATCTAAAAAAAGGAAGAGCTTGATTTTTGTATTACTGTAGTGTATAATTTAAAAAATTGAAGCAAAAGGCATGTGTTAAACACCAGATTATGTGTGATTATGATGATTCACTCTTTACATGGGGCAGATTGGAGAGCCATCTGGGCAGCAGTTATGACTGAGATAGACTGACTTCTGTTACTAATGAGTTGGATAGCATGAAAAGAACAACCACATTCCCAACAACTTTCTTCTTCTATATTTGTAACGGAGAGACTTTGTGCACAGAGTTTCAAACCTTCTACGAGGAAATCAAGTGAGCACAGCAGAGTTAAGAAAAATCTCCCCACGTTCACATCCTTTGTTAAATAACATTTTCAGCCAGTCGTCTGCTTTTCAGCGTTTCACCGCAGCTTGTCAGGGTTCGTGTTCAAAGTGGCCATCATTTCTCACCTTCGCTGACATCTCCTATCTGATGAGGGTGAAGTCAAGTCGCTTAGATGACTAATAATCATATCAAAGGTACCGTGTCATGCAGCAGATTTAAATAAGAGGGTTTGGGGGAGCATTTGCATGCATCTGTATGCCTGGGCTAAGAGGCTAATGTCATAAAGTACGTCGCAGACATGATTTAATGTAATCTGTCATGTCATATGCTAATCTTCAGTTCTCTCAGTTACATACAGCATGTTAGCACGAGGAGATTTCAAGGAACACTACAGTAGGCCAGAGGTGTATTACTGAAGTGAGTCGATACTGTCAGGGATATAAATATATATATTAATTATGCAGTTTGTGGTGCTGGCTACTGGCTAAAGGAAATTCTTCAGCTCCACCGTCCACACAGGCGGGTACAGACTTAACACAAAGTGAATTTGTGTTGCGTTAATTGTACAAATTAGCATTGTTTTTGCAGCCTCAGTTTATTTGCCTAGCCATTGCGCAACTGTACAGACATTAGCTGTAAGTTAGCTACCAACTACGCAGCAACAGCTCAGCCTCTGACTAATTGCAAAACTTACCAGAAAATCTGGTCCTCTATTTTGTTATTGCCTATGTACATTAATTAAAATTTGAGTAAGCCTTTGGAAACATATTTTTCGCTCTTATTGAAACAATTTGTGACTGAGTTTAAGCCTCAATTCGTGCTGCTTTTGGCAATTCATGTCAATTCACATCTATCTACCCACTTTATAAACAATTGCGCTACAATTGTGTGACTCAGGGTTATGTGTGATATTTGCTTCCAAACATTGCTTGTGTTAGTTTGTTGTTGCGAGCCTAAAGCTGAACCATGACAAATATTTCCGTTCCCATTGTAAGGACGGCATTAGTGATTATATTGTTCTGTATGCACAGCGTGCCAATTACAATAGCTTTCTTTATTATACCAAAAATCAAAATCACAAGTCAATGACGGATCACAGCGAATTGAACAGCCACTTCTTACAGCATGAACTACCTTTTCATGTAACGGGGAAAAATTCAGGATTCAAATCTGTTTAAACTAATCCAAAAACACTAAGCCTTATACATCATTGCTATGTTCTCTGCCTCTCAAAAACATGCATAATGTATTGTGACGTTTTAGAGCTTAGGATCCTGGTTGTGGGCAAGGCCCTTCATTATATAATAGCGTCATATTTCATCCAATTGAAGCGAGCATCTGCAGTGGTGACTTTTACTGTAAAATGCCACGTAGATGTCCATCTTGGTTTTGGTTGATCACCCAAAATTAGTCTAGTAGCTGGATCACTAATATGGCTTCTCTCTTTCATACTGAAGTGTTCAAAATTCTGTAGCAATTACTATTCTTGGAAAATGTTTCACAGAGAGGCATATATAACCCAATAATTCATAAATGGATACAACACTGGTGCATTTGCCCGTTCATAAGTAGCTTGATGTGACCTTTTCTTGATGGGGGTAAGTCATTTTCCTTTTCTCTTCTCATACAGAGTGCAATTTTCACACACTTTTATCATTGGTTCGCAGTGCACGTGGTAGGAGAAAAGAGCTAAATTTGGTCACAAGTGGCACTGCTGCCAAAATACCAAAGAATGAAAAATAAATTCATTTGAGGAAAATGTCAGGTATGAAGCTGTGAGAGGGCCTTTGGAGGTCTGACAAGACACAATTACAGACCGGCCCCCCACTGAGGACTGGGATGTGGTATTTTCATGTTGGTAGTCTCTCAAGTAAGCCCACAGCAGCGTGGCACACCCCTCTTTGATCTGTGTGGAGGAGGCGTGTGATGCATCCCTCTTTCGCTGCTGATATAGTGTGGGAATGAATGTCAGGACAAAGTCAGCAAAGGGCGAGCCCCTCCCAGACACACTCCCGATGCACACAGGCATTAAAATGTGTAAACCTGCATAACAGCGAGTCTTCTGTCTATCGCTGATGATCTCTGTAAGGGGGGACAGACTGCGAATAAGTGTAAAATGGTTGCATCTAACACATTTGACTGACGTTATCGCCTACAATGTGATGGCCTGCGATGCATATTGTACATATACTCACATACCGTATTTCCTTCAGGGTCTTCTCAAAAAAATACACCACATATTCTTACATCCTGATATATACAGTTTATACTCTAATCTAATAATCTTTCCAATTATTCATACCCTGAAGACAGCCTGATATATTGCCTGCGGTAATTAAAATGATTAAGTGAGAAGTGCAAAATGGTAATTTATCCTTGCATGACAGAGTTAAGTAAACCTGATGGTAAAACTTGCCTAATTAGCTGTCGTAAAATAGAGCAGGATGGTAAACCAGTAAACAGGTAGTTACAGATAATTAAGTATTTGATTTCAGACTTGCCAGACAGTCATCTTGCTTATTTTTCACCTTTTGTTTAATGTTACCTTGTTTAATAAAACATTTAACACGGTCACACAAAGATCCTCTATTTTCTGTAAACTGCCGGTATGATAGAGGTGTGTAAGCAAATAATGGCATGAAGATTTTAATTGTTTCAGCAACTGATTACTTAATTGTGGAATTCAATGACAACTTAATACTTATTGTTGACATTTAATTCTTCAGTCTTAATTTTTATGGTCTATATTTTGTTCTTTAAAATTTTTCACTAGTCAACAGGGGTCAATACGGTTCACAAATTCAGATTTTTCATACTGTCCAAACATTATTTTTGAGTTTGCGTTTTTAAAGGCTTACCTACATAAACATCCAGTCAAAAAGTGATTTGGGGTGACAAGCTAAGTTCGCCCACCACATGAAACCACACTTCATCGTTAGCTGGCGGGGGTAGCTAGCGGAGCAACATCATAGCAGGAGGTGTGTGTTTGGAAACTTTTCTTACATTTCCAAAGAATGTAGTAATGTATTAATTTCTCCTTCCTAGGGCTGAGAGAGGTCCTAGGGCTTCTCATCTAGCCACAGCTCCACATCAGTGTTACCAATTTTTATTTAATGGAAGTCACTAGATTTCGCTAGCTTATGTTATGAGCTAATTTACATATTTGTGACATCTATTGACATGCTGATACATACAAGATTTTTAGAAAATGGAGAAAAAAATGTAATTAAGCTAAACTTAAGTGACTCTAACCAGCTTTTTAATTGTTTACATAAACGAAGTTTCTGCTGTTCTGCTGTCTTTGGCAAATTAGCTGGAAATTGTTTAGCGAAGTAATTTCTTCTAAATACCGTCCAAATGCAGTGTTCACAGTATACGTCATGCCATCAATAGCAGCCTACCCATTAAGCCTTGAAAGGGGAGATCTGGTGTTATTGTTATGCTCAGTCACTGCTTCCTACTATTTCAAACACTGTGTTTAATCTACTCAAGGCATGGCATTAAATTACAGCTAGGGTTACAGGTTACACTACATTGCTAGCCGCCTTTACAATCTCTTTCATCCACCAAAGTGGCTGCCGGATTTCAGTGGCCTATACTTTCACTGGATCTTGTTACAGTTAACAATCTCAAGCTAATAAAAAACTAATATTTTTTCTTAATTATTATGGTTTAACGATTTCCAGCAAATTTGCTCAAGACAGCAGAAAAACAGAAATTTTCAGTATTTTCCGTGAGGGCTATGTAAAAAAATGTCATTTTCAAGCTAAGCCAGTCAGAGACAGAGTGGGGCAGGTCATGCCTTTGCCATAGTATGATCCGCAAATTCGCTTGCCGCTTCTAACTGCTAATTGGTCAACTGAACGTTGCTGCTGCTTTCTCTCACTGAACACTGTCAGTCCAGGGAGAGACTGTCACATGCTCTGGTTTCACTGTGACTTTAAGTAAGCTGTTAATAATAGCACACATACAGAAGTACACACTTCTGTGAGCATGGAGCTACATAGGCTAACCATGCTAATTTGACAGGCACATTTAGGGTTACCACCTTCAATACAGAAAAATAAGGGACACCTGCTGCAGCGGGGGCCACACCCCTCAGGGGCCCAGCACAGGCCCAATGGTGGGCCAGTGGTGGGCCAGTGGTGGGCCACTTGGGAAAGTTTACATTCCAGCAAAGGCATCCAAATTTGTTACATTTGTTAGCGTTACATTTGTCAATCAGAAAGCCCTTATCCTGATAACCATTTCTCATGTAACTACTGCTCAAATATAAAAACAACAAAGCATCGATCTAACCTCTGTACTAATCGTATGCTTTTCTGTTGAAAGTATTTCAACAGTATTAGGTATTAGGTGTTCACTTGCTTATAAAAGACTTTTCTTTATGGCCAATATTTACTTCCATACATGGCAGATTTTGTGGCATTTTTTGAGCTAATTTCATCTAATTTGTGAATGAGATAACTGTTTACAACTTCCAATCAGTCTTTGTTAGTCTAAGATACCAACAAATCCCAGTGAGTGAAAGGGAAGTTTAATAAATTCAGCAGTCCATAAATATTTCTCCTCCCATTTATGTCCTTTGATACAATCTGTCTCAATTTGGCAGGCCTCTCCTCAGTTAAGGTTAGCCTCTCTTATCCTGTCCTGTCTTTGATATGAAGTTACATCGTACCGCCGACAAACAACATGTCGCAGCCAATGCACAGCCCACAGAGACATGCACAATAACCTTTCCCAACATCGCCTATCTCAGCACGAGTCTGTCACATGCTCTGTAGCATTGCATGTGACACTACACTCGGGGGCAGATTTCTCCCAAATATGATTTGAGATGATTGAAAGCTATTTGATTTAAAAGTGTATTCTCTTAAGCTAAGTGCTCTCAGAGACCATCAAGGAAATTTAATTGCCTCACTCAGAGAAAAAAAGCAGGTTTTCTGACCCAAATGATATCAGATCTTAACATCTCAATAGAAACACATGGAATTGGATGGTCAACTGGGCGCCTAATGTCATTGGGAAATGCAATTTTCTGATGGCATTTCCTACGTCTGTCTCACCGAAAGCACAAGATTGATCAAAATCTTAATGAGCCATTTTCAGAAGTGGACTTTGGCTTTGGCTTTATGGTAGATTATGGAGCCAAACAACCATGAATGTTGACCTTATAAAAGGAAAGTTTCTATATTTGAAAAATTGTTGGCCTGACGTGACTACCCAGTCACTGTGCACTTGTACAAAAGCAAAGAATTACAAAATCAGGTTCATAAAAGAAAGAGTGGAATATACGAACTGCATAAATTGTGCACTATACACACGCACAATGCACACACACTGAGTGTTTAAGTATTTTTTTTGTAAATTTCACAGTTGATTTGTCTTTTTCCACATCTCAAACATCATGCTCAGTTACATCTACCTGAACAGAGCACACACATTTCCCACATGCTAACAAGCATGAGTCCAGTCCAGGTCGTAGGTAACGCCAGGCTGAGGTGGATCATCCCAACTTCTTCCAACAAGTCCAACCAGTCCAACACATTACTGGAATAAAGCAGACATTCCAAGAACAATCTGTGAGGAATAGAAAATATTCTTGTTTAAACAAGAAAAAGACATGTAATATTATGCTGAATATGGGTCAAGGCCACAGCTCTTTCCACCAGGCCTTACATTGATGTTGTTGATATTCAACTAAAAGCAAAAAATGTTATTCATTCCAACAAACCACTCAACACTCTACATTATTACACTATCTTTAACTTGGCATGGTTCCAGAAAATAGGGAACAATACCAGTATGGCAATGTCATCTAATGCTGTCATCAAAGATGTGCTCCAGCCCATTACAAAGCCTGTGTTGCATTTATTTTTGATCATATCCATTTCTTATTTTCTGCCTGTCACTCAATATCATTTTAGGATTCGTTGATTTTGAAAAGGTTAGTTATTCTAAATGCTTGCACCTGTACGGAGTCAGATAAGTCTCACGATTAATGGATGCACACAGAAGGATTCGCAAATTTATTTACAAATTTAAATATGTTTCAATGCAAACAACATATATATTTCAAACTATTTGCAATTTTCATCAAAAAATATTTAAATGTTGTTACATTTATATGCAAACTGTTCATCATTTGTGAACGTCATTACATTTCATGTGTTAGTAAGCAAGTTAGATAGCTAGCTATGGATGATGCCTGCAGGTGGACTACTTGATCTCATTAAATGACGTCCTTGAATCTATACATACATGATTGGCTAAAGTTGAAAGAGCCATCTGAATGGCCAAAGATAATTATACTACTGATAATACTGACAACTCTGAGGAGGATTAGCTTAGTTTTGAGAATTACAAATGTCTGTTGGGCCAACAACAGGACAACTTCCAAGCTTCCAATCACAAGTGATGAGTACTAGCCAATCACAGCACAGCAGGGCGGGACTTGTTGAAACAAAAATAATGCGATGAAACCTAGCGATGAAACAAGTGACGAGAAGATGCCACTGTGAGTGAGAGGAGGCAGGGCTACGTGGACACTGCAGCTGTGTGTGTCAACTTGCTGTCGGGGAGAAGAGAACCGCATTTTCAGTGTTGATACTGTGGAAATTGAGTATTTTTTGCAACACTACAAATGATAAGTTTGTAAATGCAGGTTCAGATGTTTGTATAAAAATGTAACAACATCCAAAGATGTTTTGGATGAAAATTGTAAATGCTTTTAAATACACAAGTTAGTGGATTTAAATTACATTTATTTAAAACAAGGAAAATCCATGTGTAGCATGCAAGGAACCTTCTATTTTTATTTGTGGATTTGTTCTGCATTTATATATAACAATAAATATGTGTATATATGTGTGTGCATTGAAAAACGTTTTTGTGGAGAGAGTCCCGAAAATGTTTTTCTTCTGTGTGCATTCATTTATATTGACACTGATCTGACTCCATACACCTCTGCCTGTTCCACTGACTTTAATGTGTACTCTGATAGTGACTGAAATATGTGGGTGAGAAAAATCAGACTCATTCTTCTGTTAGTTTAAATTAAGGTAACAGCTAAACACAACATGTAAAATGTTAAACCCAAACACTGGGCCTGTAAAGGAAAGAACAGAGGCTTAACGGTGGACTTGGCACACACACACATTATGTGAGGGACTGTTATTGCTAATTATACAGCCACTAGTAAAGGTAGGCAGTAAGGTGAGGAAGTACCAGGCTTTTAGCTACGTATTATGAGAATCTGTAGGAGTCCTTATGCATTCTGCACTTTTGAGTCCAGTGGCTCTCCATTTCAGCCTGGCATTGACTGAACATTGTTATACAGTTGGGAGGACAATGAGACTGGCCAATACAAACAACATTTTGGTGATTGTGAGCCTGGCTGATGATGATCAAAGGTAACATACAGCGATACTTATGGTCTATTTTGGCTCCAAACTATTGTCTGCAGCACAGACTCCACCCTGCCAACATACTTTATGATTCAGAAAGCACTGCCTCATTGTTAGCCCACAACAACAACCCTTTTAAATCTGTCCAGTATGAACTCTTCAAACACTTGAAGAGACTCCTAATTAAAGCAACTGCACATTCTGATACCTATTTATACAACTCAACAGTAACAGCACTGTGCTACATAAAGTTTGTACTTCAGTAATTTGATTTATTTCTAAATTTACAATGTCTCTCACCCTTATTACCGACTCCTTGCAATTGTGTTATTCTTAGTATAAGACCATGTTTGCATTCTGTTCAAAAACAATGTATTAACAAAGCATTACAAATCTAAAGTAAGATTCATGTTCCCATTTAAAACATGAAAAGTCCCATCGTTACAGCAGGGAGAAGCCTGCTGACAGCTAACGCTAACAGATACAGGTTATACTACACTTCATCAAAATTTGAATCACCTTAATGAGGATCTCCAGCACATTCAGAGCTGAGCAGCAGCTTTGTTGTGTTAGTCTGTGAAATTACAGTTTTAGCTAACATTAGCTTAGCAGCCAAAATGAGAGTGAGAGCTGTCAACAGGATCACTCAGATCAGCAATTCCACATCAGAAGTATTTGTACCAGGGGGTACTTTTGCAGTTGCTGTTGCATGTAAATATTGTGAAGTAGCTGAGAGGAAAAATATATTTTGGTAACAACTGAACACTACATACTGCAACTGAGAGTGCAGGATGACTCATTAGCAAGCAAGCAAAGCAGTTTCTATTTAGAGCCAAAATATCCACCTTATTCCACCCCAAGTGGTAATTGTATGAATCCAAACTTTCCAAAACCTACTAGGAAAAATTTTAAATATATTCAGCTTGAATTGGCAGACACGGTCTTACTAGGAGTTTGACATTATCACCATACAACTAGATAGCATAATTCCACTTTCAAAAGCAATGATTATAAAAATAGTAATTTTAGGTATGTGGCTATTGTCACTGAATATAACTGTAAAATATGCAACTGGATGTCTCATGCACAAGTTTTGAAATGACAGTTTTGTTAGTCATGGTTAGCTTCAATATATTTGCATGATATATAGAATTTCTTTGATATGAAGAACTACAATTTTAATTTATATCCAGTGAAACACAACATTATTTTGATCTGTGCATTATGATGTTTACAGACATCTCTGTAGATGAAGATAAGCAGGAAAGTGCAATCTAGTCAAGCTCATCACAGACTGTCCTTGAGGCTTTGAAACAAGATCCATTTAGATTGTATGGAAGAGTAAAGGAATATGGCCTATAATATCTACAACAGCTTTGTAGATAATGATCAAATGAAGAGGTTTTAGGAAAATGGCTTGAACTTCAATGCTGATTAAGATCCAATTATAGGGTGAGAAAAAATTCTCTTATTAACTTAGGATGCTGTATTTCGGACTCCATCCAACTTAGCAGTATTCTGTGATTTCATTTGATTCTAATGATTCTGATGATCTGATGACAAACATTCAGAACAAAAGTGACAACGTGGTTGTGTAATATGTATATCGAATGTTGGATTTGATTGCATTGCGCACTGTCCAGCCCATTACCTGTTAATTATAGTGTTTCTGCATTTACACATACTTTTTATGTATTTCTTTATTGTTAGAGAACCTAATAAAGGCCAGATGTCAAGTCAGTTCCATATTGTTATATGTACTTTTTTATAGGTTTATATTTTTAAATGATCATTGTGAAATTATTGCTTTTAAATTTTATTAAATTCCAACAGTTTTTCTTTTTAAAATGTCCTTTTGCCAGAGTTTCATTTTTCATAATGCCACTTCTCAGCAGGAAGTCTTTGTCTGTCAATCAAGACAATTCGGGCAGAGCCAGTTATTCAGCTGAATGTTGCTTTGGTCTAAAATTATTATGAAAAAGAAGAAATGAAAAAGGTGAATGAAAAAGACTGAAATAAATAACATTTTAAAACATGAAGCACTTAAATAAAAATGTCTGCTAGAAAACAAGTGAGATCAAATAACATTTTATAATAATGTGTTTTAGAAATTTAATGTATTATTTCACATTTCCACAGTTAAATTATGTATTTTGTATTTATTTAGTCATAGGATTATTTTTATATTAAGGAGACGGCATTATCTCAGTCCATGGGGACATGGCTTGGGAACTGGAGCGTCATCAGCATGGAGCACTGCCAAAAGTGCCCCTAAGCAAGGCCCTGAACCCTATCTGCTTCCCGGGTGCAGCACAATGGCCCACTGCTCCTGATTAGGATGCGCTAAATACAGAAAACTAACAAACTTCCATCGGGGGATCAAAAAATTATATTTCTTTCTTTATTTTCATAATGTCTTGTTTATCTATTTAACACTGACCACTTTGGGTTTCCATACCCACACGAGGACAGCTTCAAACTGCATCAAAGAGGTCAATACTGCTGGCCTTATGCTTGTTATGCTATCTCACCTTGTCATTAGCATCCAACTATCGAGCAGATTGAAAAGTAATCAAATGAATTATAGACTTAACAATTATAATAATACTTATTTGAACTGTCAGTCTAGACTGGTACAAATTGACAGATTTCTCAATAACAGATTGTGCAAAGCATCTCCAACCCTGCAGTACCTCACTGTACACAGATGGAAAATCAAGATATTCTATTATAATTCTTATAATAATATATACTTATAAGAAAAGTATATTATTGATAAACACAATTGTTTCACATTAAGAGAGAAATTTAAACAGCTGACACAAGTAAAATGAAAAGCAGTGTAAGATAAATGAAAGTTCCAACCACCAACAGCAAAGCCACACAAAAACAGATTCCACATGGATCCAATCGAGGTGTAACAAACAGGACCAAGTGAACACCAGCGTGTTCTTTTAGAGTCATCTCAGGGCTGTAAGGCCTACTATGGTGTTTGTTTGCTATGTAGTAATGAACTTGCTTGATTCTCTAAAACCGAGCTCTGCCATCATACTGTGCCGGCAGAGCTCACAGCTGCCTGGGAAATAAGATAAACTATTAGCAGATGAAACAGAGCTATCGGTTCCATCTGACTTGAATCAGGAACTTGTTTGCCTCTGCACAACCTTCAGGAAATACACAGGGCCTCGGCTGGTACCACGAAATGACGCCCAGACACCGAGCGCAATTAAGCCCTGCGTGGCATGGGCAACCATTATGTATGAAATCAAATTACCTTCATTAACCTGCCAAGTTGGCTGAAGGCGTCACTACCCACTGGTTCTTTCTCCGCCCTCGCGGAGGAAGATGAATGACAAACCAAAAGAGGTGCAGCATGCTGATATCCCTGTGGAGTTCTAATACAACATCCCCTCCCAAAATTTTCTAATGCATTCATACTCATGGAAACCATTTCTGCTGCCTGCACCACGTATGTTTTAATGTTACAAAATGAAATGCATGGCTTGAAAATAATATCACACGATATGAGATAATTAGCTCTCCTGGTTTGACAAATGGGCCAATACTTATGTGCATACATGCTTTAGAGCACTGCATATGTTGCCTTCATGAATAGGCATTGTGCTGCATCCCAAGTTGTAATACATATATTTCTTACCATAACTCTTAATGCCTGAACAATGGCTTCACAAAAAAAAAAAAAAAACTAAATTGCACCGTACTGCAAATAAAATACAGTGAATAAAGATATGGGATCATGGAGGAGGATTATGGTCAAATGGCAGTCATGAAAATACCCCTGTTAAAAAGTACACTGACTTTCTACCACCAACCTCTTTTTTCACCATGGGGAATGTCAAACAGTGTTGAGTTTACACTCTTAAAGGGAAAAAAATCTCCCTCACACATGGTTATTTCTCATAGGAAAACACGAATCAAGTTAACAACAAAATGCAATCCTGTCTGGTTGTGCACATAATCATTTGGCCTTATGTAAAAATTGCCAGCAGAGGCACCAGGGGGAACTGATATTTGTGGTGACTGGCTATCACAGCCAGCATCAGAGGTAAGTGATTCTATTTAGATAGATAATAAATATGCGGTCATGGGGAACCTATATCCAAAACCCACATAATGACTTTCTGCTGTGGCTGGAGGAGGAGGTTGCCGACCAGTCTTTACAATATTTACAGCAATTTGCTCCCCGTCATCCTTCTCAGTGCTAATTCTATTTCCTCTTCATTACGGACACCATATTTTTAATGAGAGGCCCTTTCCCAGACTAAATGTCTGCTAAATTCTTGTATTTATCAATCACACAGAGGCTTTTAGGCTGGAGGCACACGGGTATCACATGGTGAAATAAGTCTTGAATTCCACTTAGCCGATGCACTGACTGATTGGGGAATTAGCGTGAATGATATCTTGAGAGATGGTCATGTAAGGTGTGTGCTATATATAGTGCTTTTTCAATTGTAGATGTCATAATGTGACTGAAGTAATTCTCAATAAATGTGGACCCCTGATTACTAAATCATTATACATGAGGTTTATTGCTGCTAACAAATTATATGCTCATGCCATCTGGCTATTCTATATTATCCATGTAATATCTTCAAATGAAAGTAGATCTTTTCTGGAATTTTGGGTGGATTTTATATATCCTGGAATATCGTGAAGTAGCCTAAATGTTTTCTTCTCCTGCCTTACAGTAAATGGAACAATAACAATTTTCCCTATTAGACCCTTCTGAGTGAAATATAACATGAATTCCTGCTTGGTCATCATATTCACATTCCTAATGATCATTTCAAAAACCGTCTGAAAGCACCAAAATTATAAACACATTATTGATATTAAGGTGCTAATACTTGTTTAGTTTCCGTCAGTATTACGCTGCCTTAATGCCACAGGTGAAATGTATGATGTATGATCAACGCCTCTCTGGATACTTCCGCATGATAAAAACATTAATCTACAGGCACAGATGCTGTCTGACTGTGTAGGACTAGTACACATTCTCTGTGGAATTTAGCATGTTTTGGCATCTTGGCTTTGAGTGCTTACAGATATTGATTACAGATATGAGGTTAAAAAGAAAATAAGATGTGTAGCTATATTAGACTAGTAACTATTTAGATAGGCAAGCTATGTTTATAAGTCAAGCCAAGTTCATTTCTAAAGTGATATTTGGCAAGCTGACATGTTTGTTAAATAAGTTAAAGTTAAGTTAAATAATGTTTAAATTGACATGACTTATATAATGTACTTATTTTAACCCAAACCATAATATTTTTCTAAACCTCACCAAGTAGATTTCTTGCCTAATCCTAACAATACTCAATGGTCACCATGTGTTAAATGTTAAGTGAATTAGATCACGTGACTTACGCAATGTACTGAAGGTCTCGTAAACTTGTCGCTGGATCAGTACTTGTCAACGCTCTTAGGCTACGTATCCACTGCAGGCCTTAAAACTCAATGCTGAATTTTTTCCCCGATCCGATTTTTTTGTTTGACAGTTCACATCATTGTTTAAATGTGGCCCATATCAGACTCCAGTGTGAACTGTCCACGTCCTGAAAGTGACCTGTATGCACAGAAGAATAAAACGACATCACACGCTGCACGCTGTCCTACATAAGTAAACAAGGTGCCACAGAGGTTAGCTCTGGTTAGTCCCTAGCTGCTAACAATCCCGATTTTCACAGGAGACTACAGTATTTCATTGCCTTCTCCCGGTTTACTCCCAGGGTCACATCTCTCCCGCAATATGACAAATGTTCACAACTTTCTGTCCCCTCCATGACATTCAAATTCAAACTGGAAAAGTTCAGTTCCCCTTCAGTCACATTCAAGCAAAAAAATGGGATTTGGGTCACTTTAGCCTGCAGTATGAACGCAGCCTTGGATGTTGTTTTAGAAAACGGCTTTTACGTCTTTTTGGGACACTTGACAATCAACCTATTTTGTCATTTATGTATGAGGACGCCATGTCGTGATTTGTTAGAATCTGACCTGTCATAAAAACAGATTCACAGACAGACTCCAAACACAAGATTGGTGCACAAGTTGTTGCTAGCTACAGCTAACGGCAGTTGATGAAAAAACCTGAACAAAACAGAAACAACACTGTAATGCACAAGCTGTTGTAATAATACCATATTATTAATTGTAAATATTATAAATACTTGCTCATTTAAACATCTAGCATATACAGAAGCTAGTTGCTAACTTTGTCAGCCATTTGGTGCTTCAGCTGTCAGCATATTATGTAAAGCTCTCTCAATTGCATTCGTGAATGAAATGAGCTCTTCAAAGAAACTTGTCACTCCCCTTTAAGATGTCTTTGAGTAACTTTGTTTCCCAGGCTTTCCGTTCAGGTTAAACTTGTGTTTTCTATTCGTTTGTCCCTGACTTAATAAAGGACCTGTCCCTCAAAATCTGTAAGACTGTGTGTGTGAAAAGAAATTAGACACAGTACCGTTACAGTACCATCTCCTCACATCTAATTTCACTTCTCAAAAGAACATCTTCAGAATCACGACACGCAGCATTACGGTAACTAAAGGAATCCTGGGTAGTATGTCATTGATTGACTCTAATAGGTTACGGTAAATCAAATTTTTTTCCCCTCATCAATTACTCTCATTTATTTAGTGGACCATAACTCTATTTGTGGATGAAAACCTTATACAAAAGACAAGAAAAATTAGCTTGTGGGTGGTGGATTGCTGGAAAAGGAAGAAAATGAGGTGTCTAACCCAAAGTGACATTTACAAATTACCTGTTAATTTCAACTGGGTTGAGGGATGATAGGACTGAATTACACTGACAGGAGGGTAACCGGGTAATGAAAGCCGAGTCTGTAGTGGCCAAATGGGTAACCTGCACTTAGAGACAAAGTGGGTTTATTCTATGTGAGCACCTCAAGTATTTTCAGTGTCTTATCTGAACTGTATTCTGTCCACACCCACCTGTGAGGCTTGTGCCACCCTACAATCTACTTCTGGTCCAATTAAGTGGAGGCTGGATGATGAATAGTTACAATCAGCCTTGTTTTAGAGGCCTGTGCTCAGGAGGATACTAACCATGCAGAGAGAGTGCGAGAGAACGTCCAGGTGTCAGAGTGCAAGGTGAAGTGGCGAGACTTACAACAGTGTCACCTTGAATCTGTCCCCGCTAATGTCTGCTAAAAAAAAGTCCCTCTCAGTGCTGAGACAACAAGGCAC
>JAPMOB010184872.1:0-30030 GCA_029875015.1 Lepomis gibbosus
CCCGGATTTCAAAAGAACGGTATCGGTATCGGTATCGGTATCGGCATCGGCGTGAAAAAAAACATATCGGTCGACCTCTAATTCTCACTGCATTATATAATCCAGTATATCTGACCTGACCGGTCTTTCTCACCACCCCATCACCCCATTCATGTTTCTCACAGATGAAGCAGTCTTTAGAAAAGCTCCACCGGGGCATCGTGGTCCCGGAGGTGCAACAGGACCCACCCGATGACACCCTCGCAGAGTCCCTGACTGACGCCTGAGCCCTGCCTCTTCTGGTCAGCACCCCCCACACTCTGTGACTGTCTCGCATCTCTGGTAGAAAAGAGGGGCCTGGTCAACTTGGATCAGGACACAATATGCTACTCCCTCATTTCCAAATCGAAAACCAGGAGTGGGACATGTAGGGGGGACTACGTTACCTACAACTCTCCTTGCCTGACTGACTTGAAATGGCCATGTTCGCCTTCAGCCTCAACCAGTAATAACTTCAATGAACTCATTCAGACTGGAAGCTATCAGGACCACAGCAATAATTTACCTACAGTTCCTCTATATTTAGTGTATGAAAACAGGCCACTGGTGGGCCGATTCAGACCATCCACTCCGCGAGAATCAGAGACATTTCAAAATGGCCAACTGTGTTTCAGAATAACTTGACCTCCTTAATTTTCAGAACCCCACCCCCATTATATGACTATCAAAGACTGCAGCTCCTCTTCTGACAGGCAACATTTTATAGGTGCAATGGGAAGAGATCAGTGATTCTGGAAATTGGTCGATCTTCTACTTAGTCCTGGGAACAGTTAGATACCTTTGGCCTCTAGTGAACGCCTGCTGAAACAAAATGGGGTGGCACCAACTGCTGTTTGGATGAGACAAACACCCAGAAGGAGTGGGAAGAGTGCCGACAGCAGCAGGGTGCCTCTCTCACTCTTTCTGACAGGGATTTGTTCGTTTGTGTCCGAGTAGAGCCCCCCTGAAAGGATGTCAATCCTCCAAGAAAGGGGATGAGGAACATTTCAACCCCAGACACTTTAGTTTTCACTCTTATTTTAGATATAAATTATACATTGGAAGATAAAAACCCTCCCACTCCTCCCAGTCCTGCCTGGGTTTTATCTTTTTTCAAAATTCCTGTCTTGGGTTGTTCGTTAAGACAGCAAGCTGCGTCTGACTGTTACAGTATTTATTATTACCAATGACTTTTGATCTGAAGTCCTGTCCTGCTCTTTAAGAAGTCACTGGGGTTTTTTTCCCCCTCTGATTTGATGTTGCAGTGCGGACCAAGAGGAGCTACACGAGAAGCATTACTGTCACAGCAATAATGACAATAGTGATTCTAGTACTTTTTGAATGTTTCAAAGTAGTATATAATAATAATAATGATAATAATAATGTGTTGTGCGTGTGTAGAGGCAGTGAAAAAATCAAGCAAGGAAGACTTGACAGATGCGTGCGTGTGTGTTCATGAGGCGTCCTCAATGTTAAATTTTCAGATGTTACATTTTCACATTAGCGTTTCATGAGTTTGTTTTTGGAGATTTCACATTTGGTTGCTTACTCTTTCTATCACAGAGCCAGACTAGGCTCAGGTAGAAACCTAAATATCAGCTACTTCGTTGTCCAACTGGGCCGGTGTTTCAAAACAAAAGGACCAACCAGAATTTTGTAGGTTCGTGTGGAGGAAAAAAAGGGAATCTGTTTTCTCAGTATTGTTTTTTGTGTGTTTGTAAGATTAATGATTTTTTTATTCAGTTTTTTCCCCCCTGTTTTCTATCTATATTTCCATCTTTTGTTGTCTTTATTTGTTGTTTATTTTGCCAGTCCTCTCATCCACTGGATTTATCCTCTTCTCATGATGTGAAAACATGTCACCCATCTGTTCTCCCTCTTTGTTTTTGTTTTTCTTCTTCTCATCACTCAACCCCACTCTTCCTCTCTTTCCTCTATGTGCTCTTCCCCTTACCCTCTCTCTCTCGCTCTCTCTCTCTCCCTCTGTCTCTCTCTCTGTCTGTGTGTGTTTCATTGAAAATGGCGGCTACAGAAGCATGTGGGCCATGCTGTGCGTGGCCATCCGTGGATAACAAAAGGGTGTAATATTTATTTAGGGTGGGAGGGTTTGGATGGGGGTGGTGTCTGGGGTAGATAGAGAGAGAGAGAGAGAGAGAGCTGTATGAGGAGTGGGGATGAGAATGTACTGTAAAGATGTGATTGTACACCACGGAGAGAAATGAAAAGTTCTAAAACATGCAACAACTCCTCGCTCATCTTTGAGTCTGTGTGTTTTTACTTGAAAACATTTGGGTCAAATTGATTTCTTGTCAATACTGATCTGTTTGTCTGTTTTAGGTCCAATAAAGGTCAGTATATGGTTAACAAAAAAATGTCTTATCACAATATCCCACAGCACAAGTTGCCATTATTTAAATTGGTTGTTTTGTCCAACAGACTACACCCCCCAAATATTCACTTTTATATCAGAGAAGACAAAGAAAAGCAAATACATTTGAGAAGCTGTAAAAAGTGAGAATCAGTATCTTCTTGAGGTCCTAAATTACTAAAACCATTAATCAATTATCAGATTACTTGCTGATCAATTTTCTGTCAGTCAGTTCCACTGTATTTTACTTTAAAGTTAAAAGCCTTTCTTTAAATTAAATCAAGAACAGATATACCATTACCGAGTTCACATAAGAGATCTTCTAAGAGCAGTTCTCTGTTCAGGAGAATCCAGTGACGAGGTGAAAGTCCTGACTCAGGGATTTGTGCTCATGCTGAGTTTGCAATTTTCAGCCATCTTTCAACAGACTGACATTTCTGTCTAGCATGAAAGTCACAGTGGCTTATCTTATCTTGAATCCAGAGGACACCAGTTTGAATCCTTGCGTCAGCTGAGAGAAATTAAATTAAACCCCCTGAACTCAAGCAACTTGTGTTGAGCAAAGACCAAACTCCTGGATGAAAATTAAAAAGACTAAACCAAAGAGCCTTCTGACATTTCTTCCTGTCAAACTTGATTGGAGTTGAATAAAATGGTGTAAGGCATTTCACAAGTGTCTTAACACTTGTTTGGATCTCAAAAGGCTGTTAATGTTACAACACCTTTACCCCACAGTTATGACCTGTCAAACAGGCTGGTAACTAAATGGTAAGTGTTTGTTAGTGCCTGATATGAGGAAAGAAGTGTTATATTATTCACAAGTGTTAAATCAGCAGTTATTCTCCACTCCATCTTTTTCCAAAATAGCCTCTGTCTACTATACTGTTTTTATGTAGTTGTGATGTGCACCCACACTATTTAATCCTGGATCAAGCATTATAATCATGAGGTGAAACCCATCCATCTCATGGGTCTGTACAAGTCAAAATATAATGGTTAATAGTTAATGACCATGCATGTTTGCTCAGACCCAGATGAGCAAAAATGTACCTATAGATCACATGTTGTGTCAACACATGTTGGTCTTCAAATAGTCAGGATTTGCATTAAATAATGTGTTTTAAATAAGTATACTTGCTGGTGTTAGTGAATGAAGTATTAAATAGGATTTTGGAGATGCATAGTTTCCCTTCGATCAACATGTTTTACAAACTTGGATGGAAATTAAATGAAGTGTGAGCTGAAAGCCCTGACGCCTCACCACCACCTACACATTAACCTTTTTATGTAAGTAAAGAATTTCAACTGACACGTGGCTGATTTTCACATGACTTGTATTTATTTCTGTGAGTCACTTTTTTCCATCTTTTATCTTTTTTTTTTGCCAAGCAACACCTACACATGAAGTGAAAACTGCAGTTTTATGCATTGCTGATGGTAAACACGTGGACACAAAGCAGACCAACAATGTGGTGTTTGTTTCACTGGTTGGTTCATCAGTGTAAAAGGTGTTTAGATGATGTGAACTGATGCATACCCTAAAAAGTAAATCTCACAGTAAGCAGTGCATAAAATAGCTTGAATAGCTTTCATGAGACGTTCTATGTTTTCTTGGCTTTTTTATGCTTGTTTCTCATTGGACATTCTGTTTGTACTGGGAAAAAAATATAATATCGCAGCTTTTGTATATTCCATCAATAAGCATGCAGTTATTATTCTGTATTAATTGAGCAGTTTGTGTGTGTCACCTTCTTAGTATCTCAAAATTTATCAGCTCAGTTTTGGTACAAAAAACATGAACAGTAAACATGCAGAATGGCAGTGTTTGGCTGCCATCTAGTGTTCAGTCAATAACTTGGCTTTTGTTTTTTTTTGTTTACAAACACTAAATTTGATGACAAGGCTTCAGCTTTTTCCTTTTCCCTTTTGGTTGCCACTGGCTTCACACTGGGAGGCACACTGGACAGGTTTTGTGGTACATTTGCCCACGGCAGTTCATAGCAATTTGCCAAGCCCTTAGGTTTCTACTAAGACACTAAGACATCTGTGTGAAATCACACATCGGCAGGAAAGTTTCCATTGTGGACAAATTCAGCTAAAGGTGATACTTTAATATTACTCTGGAAAAATTGGTAAAGCTACATTTTTTACTCACATATTTTGTGTGTGATAGAAACTGGTTTGGTGTGACAAGGTAGGCATCATCCTCTTATATGAAACAGGAAGTCACACTTGGGCTTGAGATGCCATTTTCTGACAATTCTACAACTTGAAAGCAACTTCGAAGAGGAAATCAAAATGAGCAGTGAGCCTGCTGCATTACACAGCCAGTTTAAACAGGGTGGTGGTCTGCTGAAAAGGTCTGTCATGCAAACGGAAATTCCACTGACATTTAGCTTTAGATTGTTGTTGCACAAAATATGTGGCTGATTTATCATTATTAGCTCTCGGGATCTAGAAAAACTAGTTTTCTCTAGTAAAAACATTACTGCCTCGTTTGGGAGTTTAAGATAAAACAGGATCTCATCTCAGTTGCTTCTCCAGTCTAAATGAAACATTAAAAACATGACTGGCAAATATGCTTTTCTATTAGGTTTAACCTAAAATATACAGTGGCTAATGACTGCATGTCCCTTTATTTGAGAGCTAAGAACTACATTTTCACAAACACCCTGCAGTGATGAGCTAAACATTTAGCACAATTCATGTTTAACATTGCTCTTAATGAGCACATGTGTGAGTGTGTCATGCTGAAGGAAAACAAGAGAGAGATACAGTAAATACAGATGTGTTGTCAGTCAAGGTATGACATTAATATTGGTTTATTAGGTTAATAAATATATCGATTAGTGTCCTTAATGTTGCCACTGCTGATATGATAGACCTGCAATTATGTTTTTTTTCTTTGGGTTTTTCAGTTATTGTGTACCATTTGGTCTAAATGCTGTATTCAGATGCTGATTTTAACGAAAACATAAATATCAGCCATTGGAGAAGTGTTTCCTCAAGCCCTCAGCAAACGAGTTCACACATTGCTGATTAAGCCTATCACTGGCAGGTAAATCTCTCTGTATTTGCAGTATACCCGAGTTTTTAAATCTGGTGTCTGTGGCGACAGGTAATGATGCTTTTTACGCCATCCAGCAATGACGGTTTTGTCAGAGCTGAACGGGGGAGCAACCCAGAGCCACACAGAGAGCTCCATGATCCCAAGTCCCATTGAAAAGAACATTATGGAGAATTGTTTATTTTGTTTATGTCTGTTTATAATGATTGTATAGTTTGTGTTAATATGCTGTGCCATTGGTGTATGTGTGTGTATGTTAGTCCTTCTTTCTGATGAGCAGGTGGCACCTTGCATGGCAGCCACTGCCATCAGTATAATTAAGTGTGAATTCGATGTAGTGGTCGGAAGACTAGATAGGTGCTTTTAAGTGTAGTTACCATTTACTCTACTTAAATAATATATTATTTTATTGGAACTGTCAAAATTTTGATGGATTTTAGTAACTATTTCTGAACACGAGCTCATCTTACAGCATATATCATGAGCTTGACTCAACAGTGTGAGTGTAATTACTCTCACTGCCAGAAGGGGATACAAAAGTTTTGCACTGCAGGTTTAAAAGTATTTTTTTGTTATTAGAATGTTTTGATTAAAAAAAGTTATTATTTGTTAAAAGACAGCTTAATGTAATCAGTCAAACACAGTGCAATGAAATATGACAAAACTGATTAAAGACTCTTAAAAACAAAACTGTGACAGAACATCAGAAGCATGGTGTCGGTCGTTTTTTGTAAGCATGCAGATAGTGGTTATACAATGTAGTCTCATAATATACTCTACATGTGTTAAAAGATTTTCTGTGCATACTTATTGACCTATATACAGTACTACACTCTCTCTCCCCCTCTGTCCAATTGGACCACTCCCAGATGCCTTCATCCTGTATCTCAGAACGGGATACAGCGCAGTCATTTTGCAGAAAGTCACTTAAAAAACCTTTCTATGAAGAGCTTTCTCCTCTCTGTGGTTCTATTTTCCCATCATGTGCAGAGGATGGTGGGAAGTGAGGGGAGAGGGCGTGAAAGTGGATGTGAGAATCCTCAAGGAAGCCTTCCTGATTTCTTGCTCAACCTGAAGTAAAAAACACAACACTGTCAGGAAAACGAATAAAACACAAGGTATCCATCAAAATATGGAGGGGAGGCAGAAAAAAGAATCCAAATGAATAATGCAAATTAACTGAGTGAATAAATTAAGTAATTTGAGGGAACAATTTATAATAAATTTGAGGGTACAAATAATTGAACTGAGGGAAGGAAGAAAATAGGTCAATCTCACTAATTGGTAATTAAGTGGGTAAAAATGGAATGTTCCCTGTAACAATGATATAATAGCTAGAATAAATGTTTTGTTATGTGTAGTCACACTGGTAGTGTCAAAATAAAATCCAAGTCTACTCTTTTCTTTAATTTTTCCTTCACTGAATCTGTTGTCCTGCACCTACTGTAAATATAGGATGGGGTGTGCACACAACTACCTCTCTATCTATTGAATGGCTCCAGCTTTAGTTTAATGATTGGTTATTTTGGTCAGTCATTTTGAAGATCCAGAAATGGCACACATATAGGCTGAAGCAGAGGTAAACTCCAAGTATGTGAGGTTATACTTTGACACAGCTGAGCTTTATGGTAAATGCTAACTTCAGTATGCTAACATGCTCACAACGACAAAGCCAGCATGCTGACGTTTTAGCAGGTAATGTTTATCATGTTCTCCACATTAGTTTTAGTATGTTTACATGATAGCATTCATAAACCAAAACAAATTGAAATTTTGATGTGATGATGTGCACTAGGGGAAAATAGGGGACCCCAACGCATGAGACTTTGTCCGTCTGAGATGGCAGGAAAAGTTGATGTTTCGGTGTGTAGATTTTAGTGTACATAAACTTTTTCCCATCCTAGTAAAAAATGTCTTGGTTCCAAGAATGATGGGTAAGTGGACAAAAGGATTTCCATCTGACAAGAATCTGGTGTCCAGCTAAAAGAGTCACAAAATCTGCATAAGATAATTTTCTATTATCTTTGTTGTTATTTGGGTGGCTAAGTTTTTTTTTTAATCAAACAATCTGAGAAAAGAAACTCTTAGAGAAATCTTACAAGATGTAAACATTGAATATTAAAGAGTTACAAGCAAAAAAGAGAAGGAGAAAATTGCATGGCTAGCTCTCATTTAAGATTTAATTGGACCATTAAAAAAACAAGATATATTTAAAATGTTATGCTGAACATGTTTTACTTTTGAACTTGTTCTCCCCTTGTGGTAAACTGCAAAATAAATAAGAAAGAACAAAGGAGAAGAAACTTAATTCAGACCTACCGGTGCTATTCTGCCACTTGTACACCTGCACAATTATCTTTACTTTCTGACGCTATAGCTAAATACTCCGCCCTGAAGGAAAGAGAGTGGTAGAAAGGAGAAAAGGGAAAAACAGACAAGTGAAGATCAGTTAATCAGAACAAAGTGTCATTTCAGTGAGGAAAAAGGACAAGGTTAGTTATTTTGAAAAGAGCAGACTGAAACAGATTGTGTCTCTGCTGTCCAACCCATGGAAGGAAGGAAAAACAAGGGTGAAAGGGGTTGGTGGGAAACCATGACATTTGGACAGCCCAGCAGGATCTGAACATGAAGGACTGGCACCGGAGAGAGGCTGGCTGTGAGTGTATGTGTGTTTACTCACGCGCTCTCTCTCAGAGCTTCCTCTCCTGCAGCTGCAATCTTCCTGTAGCAGTAAATCATCTCAACCACCAGCCAGAACTGCAGTCCGATGATGGAGACATACATCATCACCTCAGACAAGATGGATGCCATTCCCCTAGTGACTAGAGCGACAGAGAGGGACATAAGGGGAGACACGTTGTATTTGTGTGCTTATAGAAGTGGGTTTGGGTTTAATTTCTACCATGAAAAGGATTGGGGCTGCCCAGGCGATACATTTTTTAAAAGATTTCAGTCATAATTCGACCACCTGTGCTGAATTACAGTGCATCATAATTCATCACTTCCTGAATCCCGCTGCAGAAGCAGTTAACTTATCTGATGTCCACAAGGGTTCAGTGCTGTAAAAGCCTCACAGGTTAAAGGTTACTGAGCCTAGTCACAAACAAAAAAACATGCCTGTGTCAAGTAATGACAATTCAGAGGACTAAGCGTTGAATGTTGTTGGATTTGGGGTGTTCTGTGTGTGCTGAAAAAAAATCTGGTGTTTATACCCAGCTCTGGCCCCCTGGAAACAAAGTGGCCCACACCACAGAACACTATTTGAACCGTTCCAGCCATTATTTGTGTGTCAGGAAATTTTAACTGACTTGCCCACGGACATTCAGCTTACTTTCTAGTTAGCCAAGAAATGCTATTGAGATGTTAGCTATAGTAGCAGAAGAGTTGTGAGGATCGCTGGCTGGAGCGCTGTAGCAACAGTTTGCTAACCTACAACTTAGCTAATGTTAGTTACGTGATTTGCTGTGTCATTGTTTGCTCTGTATCATGGTATTTGTTATGTTGTTGGATTTCTCCAAAATTGCTTACTCCAAATTTAAAACACCCATTTTAAATCTAAGTGACTACTTACCTGCATTAACATTTTTTTTAAACTTTGGGGCAACAAAACAAGCTAAAAACATTTTTTCACCTGTCAAATGTGTCATATGACAAACTTGTGGCCGCCTGAATGTTAAGGAAATTCCAGTTTGATGATGGCTTTTTTTCATCACGCACTTCAATCAGGCTCAACATACTCAGAGTTGACTGAACTTATTCTGATTGGCCTTTCTGAAACCGAAAACTCTGAGTTTGACAGCTCAGAGTTCGTCAACCCAGAGTTCAGCTTTACACTCTGAGTTTGTTGAACCTGCTCTCTGAAACAGGGCCCTGGTGAATATAGGTCTGATTTTCACTCCCTTTTATTTTTGTTTTGGTCTCTACCAATTCTACTTAACATAGCTGTTCTGCTATGTTCACCAGTCGCTTTATTTGTCTGCTATTTGGTACTGAGCGTACAGTGGGTTAGACATATTCATTTGATCGATCAATAATATGAAAATATTGATTGGAGCTTTGATTAATGGTAGCTGTGACAGTATAGTTTGCTAAACTGAAAGGAAACATGTATGTTGTTCAAGTGTGTCAGCACCATTATACAAGGACCCTACTATTGATTCACCCCTTTAAGCAGCTGCCCCATGTTGGTTTTGACATTTCTATTTGGGTCATATGTATTTGGTGAATTATTTTAAGCTGTGGATCCTGTTGGTTAAAGCCTTCCAAAGTTTTGTTTTATTATAAGTTATTATAAAGATCTGTGTCTTTTTTCCTTCTATTCATTGCATCTCATAATTAAAAAAACAGATCTATATATTAAAATAACTAGGTAAGTCATGAAAAGGTAAGTAGGCTAATGCTTAGGGATAATGAATTAAAAAATAATAAATATTGAATAAAATTAATATTACAGTGCAAGAATATTCCTGAGAGTTTCCTTCTCAGATATACAGGGGAAGAAAACCACATCTGCAACACTGCAGCTTAATAAATAGCCTACACAAGGGCAAATTTCAGCTCTGCTTTCAAGGCTGCTTTTCCTTTTGTTTGGTCTATAGTTAAGGACTATAGCCAATCAGAAGCAGAGTAGAGCAGGTGTGCTGAGGGCTTGCCACACAACCCTGTTATCCATGTTACAAAGTGACGCAGATATGTATGTTATTTACGAACTGCTAAAATTGGAATATAGGACTTCAATAAACTAACCCTGTTAGGTCGAAAATAACTGCCTGGAGGCATTACCAAGAGACTCTTCCCACTCAAACATATACATCACTCCCCTCTGTCCTTACGTTGTGGCACCACGTTAATGACGATAATCTTCGTGGTTGTGGTTTGAAACTCGAAGTTGGTATACACAAGGGTGCGTTTGATTTCGCACTTGTAGCTTCCTGTGTCGTTGAAGGTCACATTGAGGATATAGATGGAGCCGTCCTGTAGGTCATTAGTATTCTTGCTGCCGTTCCAGTCCAGACGCTCCACAAAACGTGCATCAAGGATTTCAGGCGTCTGTTCTTTATAAGTATATATCTGGAAGAGATTTACAGAATGGGATTTCTTTGAAAAGGAGTTGAAGTGAAAGGAAGATTGTGAACAATCAGCAAAGTGATAACAATGGCTTCAGGCAAATATGTGTTGAAAGACCTTATTGTGGTTAGTGTCTCTGTGTGTTTTAATCCTTTTGCTACAAAAGCTTTGCATTATTGCAAGTATTTAGGCTGAGGAATGTGTTTTTCTCTCCTTACATGCAGCCTGTTGTGAAAATGAATATTTGCATATGTTTTCTTTATATGATTCCATGTGTTTTTGTTATTGTTAACAAATCTAATTAAAACAACAAAACAAACAATGGAAGGAGGTGATGGTGCAATGGATAAGACACATTCCTTTGGTGTGAGAGCCTGGTTCAATTCCCCACTGTGACACATCCATCAATGTGTCCCTGAGCAACCTCTACACTTAACCCCTAGTTGTTCCAGTGGCGTGCAACCTCTGACATACTGTATATATGTATTGTAAGTGGTTTTGGATAAAAGTGTCAACTAAATGATTAAATGTAATGTAATGTGTTATTCCATTTCAATACTTTATGAGCTGTCCTTAACCTGTCTGTGGAACCCAGACTTAAGCCAATTGGTTCCTAATTAAGATCGTAAGAACAAATATTTAAAAAACACTAAGTGATTTTTTTCAAACAGCTGGTTGCTGTAGTTTTTAGCAAAAGTTACTCAAACAGGAACAAATAGTATATTTGTTGGGGACTATTTTTAGCTGTGGATTAATACACATTTCATACTCTACTGAGTGTTTATGGCAGAGCAATGGCAATCTATAGCACCAATAAACAAAATTCATCAGGCTTTGGCTACACAGGCAAAACTTGTAAGGGACTGTGTGAAAATTATCTTCATCCAGTTCCCCGTCCAAAGAAAGCATGATTTATTCCCTTTCCAAAACCCAGAACAAATTCAGAAAAATGTAGGCTGTGGATTGTTGCTAATGTAATGTTAGTTAGCTAACGCTAGCTAACTTACTACTGAATGTTATGTTATAAAGCCCTACTGTTCTGCTTTTTAATGATAATGATGCGGTGGTACACTTTTATTATTTTTTATATATATTTTTTCATTTCAGTTTGAGTCTGTTTGACAGCCTGCATACAACCTTCAAATGCACAATGCAACTGCAAAACTGTCTGCTTCTTTCTGAGATCTTCTTTCCCAAAAATTAGAAAATACTTTTTCTGCAGGGAGTGCAGTTAAAGATAGTGGCAGTGCAATGATAAAAGCTTGACCGGTCTGACAGTTTGTCAGACTAAGCAACAGTAACTAAGGGGGGCGTCGCTTGATTGTGCTGATCTGATGATGAAGTGATTTAAAAGACCCTGCCTCAAGACAACTGTGTCTGTGTGTTGGATCGTAAATATATGTCATGCATTAAGTGGTGGAAGTTAAAAGTACTCTACTTTTAGTACATTTCTGAGATACTTGTACTTTCCTTTAGTATTTCTATTGTATACAGTAGGCTATTTTATTTTATACAGTATTCATCAAACCCACTGTGCCTAATAGGAACAAACTCACACGCATCACAAACACCTCCTAAATAACTGATCCCCACCTTCAACCTCTCTGACCTCCTCCTCGCAACCCATTCTTCACTCTGCCATAGATACAGATCCCTGGCCTAGAAAGTGGCTCGCATAGCACTACTTAACAAAACTACTCGCTAAGTGAGAAAGTATGTTCAATTGGTGTCAATTTGCGTATAAATGTGCTTTCTGATGAGTGATATGTTCATGTTGGTTATATGTAAATCTATGTACTGATTGTGGAAATAAATTTCTTTAAAAGGACAGTCAAGAATCTAATTGAATCTAATAAATATTCATAACACTCAAGTTTGCATTTTAGTTTTCCTCTCATGTTTTAGCTGGTCTCCACATCACCACTGCTGCTGTTTTTCTATATCGAGCGAGCTGCAGTCACTGCCTCACCTCTGCACTTTGCGGTGAATTAGTGAATACATTCTAAATGGGCTAATGGGATCACTCCTGCTCTACCGTAATGGCCTCTTTGCTTTGCCCGCTTTGCGGACTCCTTAGGAAAGCAAGAGCAATGTCTTCCAGTTGACACAAAGGGAGGGAAAAAAGCCCATCATAAAAAATGCAAGACCTTCTCTCTCTCATCATAAATGCATTGCAGCTGTTTCCCAGAAGAGGAGACAAACAACACTGTAGTGACGGATGATATCAAGAAATTTATTTATCGCTTTATCTGGACACATGATAACAAATTAAAAGCATTGGAAAGAAAATTGGTTGCATTTAATGTGAGGGACATGATGAACTGTAAACCTTTTTTTATTCTTGACACTACAGCTAACACTGTGGGGTTTTGCAGGATTGCTTACAGGCCATTTACTCAGCAGCTTTTGTGCTCATTAGCTCAGGAAAATTTGAGGAGTTTTGTTTCCTGAGTCACGCCTTTTGCAGGAAATTCAGGATTGTTTTATTTGTAGTTTTACTTTTGAAGGAAATTTACTAATGAACGTTCAGCCCTTAAGTATTTCTATGTATTCAGTGATGTAATTTCTTGTTTCCATGTGAAGGTAATGAGGCTTGTTGTTGTCTATTGCTCATTTTTTAAAACAGAACAAAGGAGAGGGATCATTCTAAAGGCAAAGTATCTCCTCCATTTTAGCATACCTGCATATTGTTTATACATATGTTTGGATTTATAAACATTGTGGACTGTTATGTGCCAGCCTATTTCTCGGCCATGCACAGTAAAGTCACAGAGACTCCGCTGGGTGCTGGGCAACCTCATTGCATCAACAAGACTCCAGGAGGTTAATGTGTCTGTTCAAGAAATAGTCTGGTACATATATATTATATATACTTGGATTTTGTTACCTTTTGACAGAGCAATGCTAGTTGTTACCTCCTGTTTCTAGTCTTGGTATTATGCTAAGCTAACCAGATCCTGGTGGGAGCTTCATATTTACCATGCAGACTTGAGAGTAGCATTTATCTTCCCTGCAAGGAGGCAAGTAAGTGTATTTCCCCCAAACTATTCCTTTTCTTTGAGAACCACTTTTTTGAAGCTTGCCTTGTCCTTGAACTCGAGCTCATCTGAAGTTTTGAAGTACCAGTCAACGGAGGCCACGGCCTGCACCTCGCCCCTCATCTTACAGGAGATGCAGCCCAGTTTGAAGCCTTCGTTGGCCACGGCCTCTGTGTTTGAATCCACCTCCACGCAGGCCCCATGGCAAAGAGACGCTACAGAGTGAAAAGGACACATTTAGAAACCCGTTGTATCACTTTATTGCTCTTTGCCTATTTTCAGGTCACTGGGTTCAGAGGTAAGAGCCGTGGGTGGCTGTCATCCTCTGTTTTCGTGTACCCGTGACTCGGAGATAAGCTTGATACACTAGCAGCACTCTGCTGTTTTATAGTATCACAGTACTTGCAGGCAAACTGTTGAAACAGTACTTGACAAAAGAATGTTGGCTAATGTAAGTTTTTGCGTGCTTGCTCCCAATGGTTCTTGCATGCGTGTTTTTTTTCTTTTGTATCGGGCACAGCTTAATTTCTTGCATGTTTTTTTATTTCCGCTCACATTTCAGTTCATTGTGAAATTGATTGATTTAGTGTTTAGTTTTGTAGTAATGTACACTTTAGGTGTTTTTCTGTCTGTGAAACTGAGTGGAAATAAAGAGGTTGCAGTGAGCGATACTAGTTTCTTGCATTCTGTTGGTAACTGAGCTAAATTCATATATAGAAGCGTGAGTCTATATATGCCATCATCACCATGACACATACTTCTCATCGGCCGGGAGTTACACACCTGTAACTCCAAACGTTTCTTTTTCACACTGCACCTTGCAGTGTCCACTGAGACCTCAGCATGGCTCTCAACCAATGATCTTGTGCTATTCTCAATTTTCATCTTTGGGGATGCTTTTGTTTTGAATCGCAAGATGAGGGGAGGGAAATGAGGGGGAGGACAGGAAACACATAGCAGAACGCTGATCAGAATAACTCAGGGTGAACTGAAATCATTAAAAGTCTGGTTGAAATTCACAGAGGCTGCACATCATCCGGCCCTCATGTACACAAATATATAAAAACAATAATGTATATGTTTTAACCCCTGGTATACAAATGTTGCAGTGCCAAAGTGAGACTTGCAATGAAGAATTGCATCAAAAGAGAAAAAGAGATGCCACCCCACTGCAGAAAAACATGGAGGGGAGGAATGAAGGAGGAATGAGGGAGGAGGGAAGAAAGAGAACGTTAGCACAGGCCTCATTAGAAACAGCCATTTCTACAAAGCATGGGGAGATGGGGAAGCAGGAGGCAAGAGATCTAATGGTGGCTGATGCACTGCAGAGAGAGAAGAGGGAGAGAAAAAAGGGAAGGAGGAAAAGAGAGTGTTGAGAACACAAATTACTCACTTCACAAACCCAAAAGTAAATGGACCGAACATAGACCCGAACCCAGCTGGACCCGAGAACGACTAAACCCGAGCCTGAAAGTGATTTAGTGAACCTGAACTGAAGCTAAACACTTCATTTCTGCTGATCTCCAGTCTCAAATTTGCTGTACTAAAGCCACGGTCATCACGCGAAAACCCAGGTCGTCCAGGATCCCGGGACCTTCTTGCTGTGAGGCAAAAGTGCTATCCACTAGCCCACCGTACAATTTAAAACATATTTGTTGGAATTTATTTTAAAATGGAATTTTATTTAACTCTATTAATTAATGAAACACCAATATTGTAAAATATTTTTTTCACAGGCTGTTTTGTCGATGCTGAGGCTTGGCCTAGTTTGTTTATCCCCCAGTAGGTTTATATAGGTTTATTCTAACTAGTTTTCAGGTACTCTTGATTGCCTTGGGGTTTTACAACTCACTCGTTGGTTATTATGACAATAAATTTACTAAAGATAAAGCCTCCACAAGCTTTTCACATATCTGCTGAAGTAGTCCACCACCCAGGTGTACATGTATCTCTGGGTCAGGACAACCTGTGTAGATGCCTGGGTGCTATCTTGGAGCTTATTTGTTCCCAGAACTTTGAAATTACTTTGGTGAGTACAACAATATAATCACTGACAGAAATAATTGGCCGCAATAACTCAAGTGATGAAAACTTGTCTGAACCTACAAAACAGGGTTCAGTTAAGGCCGGGTTCTTGGGTTTTCGGGTTTTCTGGGAGGAGGGTCTGCAGAGGATATAATAAACACACCTGAGGCAAACAGCATTTGCACAACAGCACTTTTCCTGGACCACGCTTATTCATAGAAAGCAATGCAGTGAGTGGAAAAAATAAAGTTGCGTTATTTTATATTTTGAGTCTCTGCTCTAAATAGCTTTCTTGTTTGTTACATTTGTTACTAGATTGCTTGTGTTAATTACAGGCTGTTGTAAGACCCACAGGCTGTCAGTCCTGCAGCTAACCTCAGTTGCCAATTGAGGTTCATGAAAGTAATTGATCACTTAATGTCCCTTTAAAATATCACAGGAGTAAAATTATTTAAAAAATTATGTTATTACATTAATTTTCAATAATATATATTTTTACCCAAGTACTGTATGTGAGTGATTCTATCACATCAGCTTCTACTGTGTAGAAAAGACAGAGGCAGAAAGAGACAGAAAGACAAAGAGACACCAGACACAAAAAAGAGCAAGACATCCCATGCAGAAAACACAGAAGGGTTTGAGATGGCTGGTGTATTGACTGCTCAGAGAAAAAGAGGTGAGACCTGGAACACAGACAGAGGAGACATTACAGTGACAACAAAGCACATGTTTGACAGCCAGCGGGAAATAAAAGGATGTCTGAAGACAGAAGGAAACACTTAAATTGCAGGACAGAAGGATAAAAAAGAACAGAGACAGATGTAAATCTAGCAGGAACAGCAGCACACACATACACACACACACAGAGTGAGGCAGTAATCCTAAGGGAGGTCAGTGACGCAGGCGAGATTGTGCAAGGTGAGCAGGGATGCTGCTGACTGTACGAAGCTGAGACAGCAAGTTAAGAAGACAGCGATAAGACCCAGCAAGAGAAAGACGAACATGCAAACAGACAGAAAAAGAACTGCACATCCAAAGTGCAGAGTCAGAGCCACCAAACTGCTTTAGCAACGATTCTCAGCAACAACAGAGGGACACATACAGACAGAGCATCAAAAATGCAAATCCATTGCATAATCTGTGGATTTCTGGATTATGCAACGGATATTCCAGAAATTGCAGATTAGGAGTTTTTTTCCGGACAGGAGGCTGGCTGTATAATCCATCAACTCACTATCTGAATACCAAAGAGCCCTACAAAGCAAAAACCTTATAGCATTAGCTGCACAAATGACCATCACTCTCAGCGGCGGAGTGGGGGTAGGGGGTCAGTGGGGTGGCTTCCTGTGCTCTAGCCCCAAATGTTTTCTGAAAAGCCCACAATGTTTTAGGTTATAAAAACTTAAACTTTGTTTCATTTCACCTCAGACGCTGTGATGGACTGGCAAATGGGTATGTCATGTCACCTCAGTGAGCTATAGCTAACCAGTTTATGGACTACAGAAATTAAGTTTTTCATGAGGAGTAAACCTCAGCTGCCCTCCACAGAAAGTGGCTCAGCAGCATCAACAAGTGAACAAGTGACAGGTGTGAGCGAAGTGACTAACCTAACATATATTGCCTGCTAGCTAGCTAATGTTAGCTTGTTAGTAGAGATAAGCTTTATGATACTGAAGGTCCAAAGCTTGTTTCACTCCTGTGCAGTTCACTATTTCAATACATTCTGCCGGAGCTTGTGTTAAATGAAGAATATTATGTGACTACTGACGTCTGAAGCTTCAAACATCACTGGCGCTTATTTTACAGCTAAACTCTGTGATTACATAAGTGGGATAACTGTATAAAAATATGCCAATTTAACAAATTAAATCACTCTCCAATCACATCACATTGCGACTCATGAATAATCACATGAGTATCAACCATGAAGTTAAAAAACCCACAGTGACATTAAAATCTAAGTCAGTAAAGTCAGTAAAATCTAGGCTTTTTTCACAATAAGATCTATATTTAATGCAGTATACAGATTTAATAATATTGTTGTTGTCCTTGATTTGCCAGATTATAGCATGGACTAACCAGCAAAGCGAACCTGGGTCTCCCACACCAAGGGTACGGGTCTTATCCACAGCGTCATCACCACCCCGTGGTTATGGTTTCATGGTGATGAAGACAGTTGGAGAAAAATTAAATCCAAAGTATAGGATGTAGGCTCTACAGGATGATTTTTTCCCTGTGCAATTATCATGTTTTTTCAAAATGTTGCACAGATTTTTAGACATTCTATTATCTCTGAAATGGCTTGAAAAATGAATATAGCTGCCGTAAGTGGTGAAAAAAATCTCACCACGGGATCATGCGCTTATAGTGGGCCTCTAAGAGGGCATGATCCCATGGTGAGATTGGGGACAAACCCCCAATGTTTACAACGTCTGCCTGTGAGCTAGTTAGCTTAGCATGTTGCTGGGGACTAAAGGAAATACAAAAAAGATCATGGTTATTTGCTCAAAGAGAGAGAGGGACAACAGAAAATTGCTTAGGCAACAGCAAAAAGAGATGAGACAACATCTGTTTCCATGGCTGGGCCACCACAGACATAAACACACATATTGTAGCCATACATAACCTGGTATTTCCCTTGAGACCAAGCGAGTAAGTGTTTTTCCACTGGAACCAGTAGACAGTAATAGACCAGCAAGCACACTACTTTGAGTGTCTATTTCATTTTACAAAGCTGTCGTCGTCGCTGGTTTTCTTTATAGAACAAGCCTGAAGAATCCCTTCTGTCATGATCCTGTCTGTTTGGCCTATTGGGGAGTCTGGGTTTTTTCATTGTTTTGGTTTAGCCTCCTGCACTCTGTGTTCTGGTTCTGTGTTCTGGTTTGGGTTCTAGTACTCTTGTTACGTATGTGTTCTGTCCTGCTGTTTATTCACTCTGCCCCGTGTTTTCTTGTCTTGTCAGTCCCTCTGTTTTCCCCTGCTCTCTCTCTCTCCCTGCCTGTGCCTTGTTATCCCTGAGACCTGTCACCTGTGTTGCTCCCGCCCTGCTCGTTAGTCCCTGTATATATTCCTGGTGTTTCTGTCTTTTCTTTGTTGGGTCATTGCCTTGAGTTACCTTGTGGTCCAGTGTGTTATGGCCTGTTTTGCCTGCTCTGCTCGCTCTGGGGTTTCTGTTGGTCAGCCACTCTGTAAGTGAGCTCGCCTTTTGTTGCCTTTTTTTTCAACAAACTACTGAACTGCACCAGTCAGCCTTCGTGTCCTGAGTTTGGGTCCTCAACCTGCTCTGCCCTGCACTCCACACAAGTGTGACACCTTCCTGCTTTACTGTCTTTATTTCTTTTCTTAAAACAGCTGATCCATTGGTTCAAGAGCTCAATTTCTGTTATTTGGTGTTTGAAAACCAAAACAAAACACCAAACATATGTCTTATTGTGATTTATGAACAAGACAAAAATCTCAGACGTTTTAGCTCTCAACACAAGGGGATAAAACTATGTTGTTAAACTTTGTCACAATACATTCACTTATTTTTCTGTCAAATATTTCTTTCTCTTCCAACTGTGGAAAATAATATATGGGCAAACATGTCAAAAGAAAAGAAAACAATTCAAGGATGATACAGTAAATAGATTACAATCTCTTTACCAAAAGTTATTGCAAATAGCAAATATCTACTGGCATATGTTGTAGAGTAGTGTTTCCTCAAATATGTTTATATGCTTGTAATTTGGAACACCAAATTACATATTGCCACAAATTACAGTTTTTAAATTCTCTATTACTACAGTATGCATGATATGGTGCAGATGGAGATTTGTCTAGTTTCATGCTGAGCTCACAGAGTTCCTTTCTGTTGTGAGCTATGTTCTTTACAATTTATGCTGAAAGGCTCTTAGTGCTGCATGTTCAATGACATTTTGTTCTGCAAGGAAATATGAATCTGTTGAAGAATGAAACACAAGGCACACATTCATTCTTTCTAGATACAGTAGTCTATTCAACTTGTTTGTGGCACTCAGAGCTTCTCTTGTCCCATAATACTCCCTGTAGGTTCAACAAAGCTGTTTTTATTTGCAGACATTTTGACTCGTGGACATTCTGAAAGAACAGGTGTAACTAGTAATGTGAATGATGGCTTTGTTACATTTTGGTGCTCTCTATGGACCTGGTGCATACTGGCTTGTTAACATCATAATCTCAACCGAGCAAAACCGCTTTAATGTCATTAGTTGCACCTCTGCTTAACCTGGCCACCTGGTGAATGTAAGTCCAATATTCACTCTCTTTTAGCTTTGTTTTGGACTCTACCAGCTCCTGATAAACTATCTGGCTCTATGTTCACCAGTCACTCTCTAACCATTTCTGTTTGCGTGCTGAGAAGAATGTGTTCAGTGGGGTGGTTTTGTTAGAGATGTTTTGCTGAAAACAGCTGTCCACTGCTACTGGAGTTACAAAGTTGGTAAAGCAGGGAGGCTGAACTAGGGACCTTTGCCATCTTTGTTTTTTGGAACCGACGAGAGGGTGGAGCTAGCTAGCTTGGTTAGTAAGCTGCACATGTAATTCACATTAACTGTGATCAAATGGGATGCTAATTTTGACTAGCACAAACACGGGTTTAAAGCAAAATTAGTTCATTTTAGTTTAGTTTAGTGCAACAGAACGCTGAACAAGACACACATGTTTAAGGGTCAAAGTTCTTACATGAAAATGGCAGCACCCAAAACAAGTTCACAGCTAGTTGAATGTACACAGTGCAGTGGATAAGAGTTGCCTCTATTCTGATTGACAGGATGCTGTGGTAGTGACTTGTCAATCACCACGGGTCTATTTAACCCTAGATGGGACCATAATATACAATCCTTACATCTGGCTGTATTGAAGAAGACTTGGAAACTAGCGACTGAGACCACAAAGTCATTAGGAACGTGTTTAGTGAGGAAATAAATAATTTTTTGAACTTGTCTAGGTTGGTGGAGACTCTGGAAACTTTTTCAGTTCATACTGGACAAACTAAAATGATGGAGGACAAGCTGAGTCTTAAATTTACTTTTAAGATTTAATACTTAATGGCATATTGAGGTACAATGAGAAATGTTTACAAACTGATATAAAGGGACAAATGAATAAATATCTTTCTTATCACTTTAGTATATGTATTCAGTGGGTCAATAACTTAACAGGTCTATTCTCATGACATGTCCTTTTTATTTTTATTTTTTCCAGATGGGTCTATTTTTTCCATTAAAAACAAGAAATTTGAAAAAATCTACTTACACCTATATGTATTAAGCTATAAAGCAATATGTTAATAAGTTCTTACTGACTTGAACAAACAGCTTTTCATAAGCAGTTTCCTACTGTTCAGAGGAGCAAATAAAAGTAATATACTATCTTGATGATACTATATTGATGAGGTCCTCGTATACAAATTGAACTGTGTGGAAGGCAATCTCGTCCTTCAAACACCCCTCTCACTCCCCTGACTCCCACCCCCCTCGAGGACACCCTGGTATTACAGACTTCTGTTACACAGCTGGATGAACAGGGGCTCAGGTGTGTGTGTGAGTGTGTGTGTGTGTGTGTGTGCGCGTGTGTGTGTGTGTGTGTGTGTGTCTGTGTGCATGCCTGTTTGTCTGCTGTGTGTGGCAGAAGTTAGCAGCACACAGACAGCCTGAATTAGGGCACAGCATCTCACTTCAGAATTGAAGTTTAGAATGAATCTTGCAATAAAAAAAGCAAACAGAAATATGAAACTCTATTTAGTACATTTAGAGGCTTCAGAGTCTGACAGTGGCTGCAGATGGGGCACAAGTGAACGGTATAGTTTTAAAAAATCACATTCATGTTTTTGTTCAGATTGCAGGGCAACTCAGATGGAGTGCATCAATCAAGAGCTCCTTGTTTACAACACCTACTGTTTGTGTGAGGTGATAAATATAGATTCAGACATCCTACCTGCTGTATGTAGCAGCCATTACAAGTTTTGTAGAACAGGCTTGTACAACCTATGACATAATATTTTATCAGGGGTTGAAAGAACTGGAAGAGGTGACTTTAATTGGCACACAACGCCTGCAGAGTACAGATTCTGTAACTGTTCAGCAAAAGAGCTGAATACTTTTTGCTTTCATAGCATACACCCTTTATTCTAATGAGTTGTTTTCCTACTTTAAGCTGTTTGGGCCAGTATCACTCAGAGAACACTATTCAATAATAATTTCTGAAGCACTGACTGCAAATCAGACTTTTAAAACACTTGCTGCATCCCTCAAGTAGTTATAATTAAATCATGTTCTACCCACCGAAATAATCTGCTTGTCTGTAATATAATTTCCAATTTGTGCAGATGGAGTGGTTGGAGTGGATTAATGGCATGGACGTGAATCTAAATGGCTCATGGCTAAGATAATGGTGTATTGTTCAAACATCCTGTTTGACAGTACTCTCCTTTGACCATAAGTTTGTGCTCCAGCCATTTGCAGACTAAATAGGTCTATGCTGCCACTGCGGAAGCAAAGAGTCTCTTTGCTGCATGCATTAGCTGCCATCAGGTGCATTACGCTTTATGAGCCTCTGGTCTGACTTGAAAGCGAGGACACACAACTTGGCTGTTGGGTTTCTGTCACATTTGAAGACAACATGGAGAAAAATACATCTAATTATAAGCATTTATTGCATATTGCTCAAGGGATTTTTCTATTCTCACAATTACAACATTTTACAAAATCCTTTATAATTTATGCTTCTTCAGTCTTGATATTCAGCAACATATCTGAGCTCTTTTCACCAAATGGTCTGTCCCAGATGAACCTGCAGCTTCTACCAGCCTCTTGAAAGTGATTTGCTCTATCTATCCAAATTTTTTATTAGTGATATTTAAAGCACACACAAACACAAAAAACCCAATCAACAACTAAATCTGAGTTTAATAGAATAAGTTTTCTGATAATCTACAGATTTTTGCGGTTTCTTTCGGAGGAGGAGACAAGCAGTTGCCATGAGATGTGTGGATTATTGGGAAGGACCATGTCCTGAGTTGAAGAGTTTTTCATTTGTAACATCACATGATATTTCTTGATGGGTTACAGGTGATGTGTGTTTTATTGTATTTTGGGGCAAGCCATCTCTTTACTTTTCCTATTTCTTCTTTTTCTGATTATATTTGCCATCTGCAAACTTGACTCAGACTGAAGTTAGTGTGACAGACCGTGGGTTATTAAATCACCATAGTTAATATTTAACTGTTATAATGCATATGTTTTCTTTTCTTGTGCACTTCGGCCTTTCAAAAACTTTTTAAATTCCATCTCATGCTTTTGTCATACATGCAAATGCACATTTCAAAATAAAAAGGGCACAACTGCTATTTCTATCAGCCACAATCTGTTCCTTTCCTCCTTTTTTAGCAGATTCCATCCAATTTCCTGTCTAGTCTTATATCCTCATCCCCACTGCGTCTAGCTCCAGATGCGCTTACTAGCTTCAGTCCTTAACTAACCCACCGGCTCCTCAACCAAACTGTCTGTTTCTTTCAATCGAGGTTGTATAACCGTCTTACTTTTTGCCAAGCTTCATTTAGCTCACAATCTGCTTCCTGGCTCAACTTTCTGCAGCTCTGCCTGCTTGTTTCAACTTTATATCCTAGATATACTTCTACTTTGTTTAAAGGAATAACAGCAGTTCTATAATTATTCCATTTTTTTGAGATTATGAATCTGTGTTGTCTTGTGCAAGTATGTGTGGTTAGTAGTATAGTCGGCAGTGACTGAGTGAGAGAACAAGAGCAGCTGGCTGACAGTGATCAGTAAATCTCTCTTTTAATGCTTTGCTTTTTTTGTGCTCAATTTTAAATTGCAGTGCTTAAAATGAGATTATCTGTGATGACAACATGTAGACTTTTTTTGTTAAATTGGCTTGGGTCTGTAAAAAAACATCAAGCAAAAATAAATAAATAAAAGTCTTTCAATGAAAAGTGTAACCCATTTAAAATGTTTAATATGATTAAATTGCTTCCTGTCATTTTTAATGTATGCCAATTGATTCATTTTGTTTTACATTTAGTTATGTTTTCAAGTAAACCAAGAGGCCATGAATAAAGAACCGTGGTTGTGATTAAACTTTTTTTAAAGACAGGCTTGTAAAAGATTAACCCAAAGGTAATGGATTATATAGCTCAGGTAACTTTCATCTCAGTGGAAGATGCTTTTCACGCCATAAACAAATAAATGGCAGTAAATGGCTTTTTGTGAAGTTGAGAAGTTGAGTCGTGATATCTCAAATGATACAGATACCAGCAGGAGGAGTGAAACAATTCAGAGCAACTTAGATGTTTGTCTGAAATTTGAAGGCACATATTCTCTCTCTCTTTAAAAGTCATGATGCTAGTGTCACTGGGCAGCAGTAGCACATAGGTTGCACACAGAGACCTGATTTAAGTGACAGACACTCATCTCATCTTTCTTACTGCGCATGCATTAATGCCATCAAATGAAAACACAAACAAGTGCCATAACAGGAACACACATCTATAACAAAAGCAACAGAAAATGTTGAAGTTGCATCTAACTGAGAACAGCCATTCCTTTGATGTAGAGCTGAACGATTTGTCGAACTGAAGTTGAAGACAGAAAATTAATTAGCAACTATTTTGATAATCAACTAGATGTTTAAGCAATTTTTTCAAACATGGACACCAAATATTATCAGGTTCCAGCTTCTCAAATAAAAAGGATTTGCTTTTTCTCTGTTTCGTATAACTGTAAATTTAATATATTTTGGTTTTGGACATTTGATGATTTCACGAATGGTGTTTGGGAAGTTGTGACAGGCATTTTTCATTGTTTTCTGCCATTTTAAAAAACAATTCTAAAACTGGATCGAGAAAAACATTGGCATATTAGTTAATAATGAAAATGATTATTAGTTGCAGCCCTAAACGCACACATAGATACACACATCAGGGGAACACTCTGCCCCCATAAGAAATGAATAATCTCTATTGTTCTAGACCTTTGAATACACAACAACTTCTATATCTGTATGTGTGTAGATGTGTGTTTGCATGTACACGTGTGTGTGTGTGTGTGTGTGTTTGTGTGTTTGTGTGTGTGTGTGTGTGCTGTCCATTTTAACAATGCCACATGGCCTCATCTCATTACTCTTAAAAATAAAAAAACGTGAACAGCTGGGCTTTTAGCAAGCAATCCAGGACAATGATGGAACAACAACCACTCACTCGAACATCTGCATCTGTACACACAAGCATACACATCCATCCATCAAAACACACACACACACACTCAAGAAAACCCACAATACATGACTACAAACAGAGCAGACAGCGGCAGAGTAGGCAACATCGGACAACAGGAAACACCTCAACAACAGTACAAACTGCACAGTCAGTGAATGGGGGGCGGGGGTTGGATGGTGGGTCAGATCATGCCAAGGTGTTGCCATTGTGGCATCACAACTACTGCCCACTCACCTTGAAGCGCCAGGAGGGCCAGAGGTAGCAGCAGCAGGTCTTGTGCTGCAGACATCCTGGAAGGAGAAAGAAGACTTGCGGAAGCTCTCAGCAGCGTCAAAACACACCGTGCACACACACACGCACACGCACACACACACACACACTTCAGAATAGGAGAGATCTAGACAGATCTACAGCAGATATTCCAGCTTGGTGATGAAAACCTCAGAGCACTAAAATGCCAAAGATGTCCTGATGTCCTACTAAAAAGTCTGGGAGGTGAGAAGAGGGGACATTTTCCTGAGGCTGTTGGGACTCTGGGGTGTGGTCCAACCGTATGTCCTCTACTCCACCTCTTCTTTTTTTTTTCTCCAGCTGATACAATGGTTGGACGGAGGGTTGGGTGGGCCTTCTTGTGGATCTGGTCTTCTTGAGCACCTGATTGCTGCAGTGTGGAAGGTGTGTGCTCTGCTGACTTGTTTCTTCACCCTCACTGGACCCAACTCACTCTATTTTGCAGGAGAGTCTGCCCAGCTTCTTAGCGTGTGAGCGTATAGAGTGACCAGAGGGAGGAATCATTCCGGGTTTCAGGTTTCGCCTGTTGTTGCTCTAAAAGGGTCTTTGTTCAACTATGTATACTCTGTGGCACACCCTCAGGCCTGTTTAGCTCCACAATGAGACTGTGTGCACCAAATAGTTCCAGTATCCTGATACAGACTGGTCGATAAATCAAATAACAATAAAAGGTACTGGAAGACTGATAGGCTCATCTGATGATGGAAATGATGCTGAGGTGTCCGATGGAATTTGTGCTGAAAATGGGAAATGCAGCTTGTGAAAGAGTTGTGCAATGGAGTTATAGTGCAAGTATGCCTGTGACAGGAAACATTTAACTGCACTCACTGACCTTTCCCACATGCAGAGCTATAGATCTGACCTGGGCAAAAAGGAGGGCCAGTGCTTCATAGAGCCACAGTGTGAATGAAATGGCAAAAGCAGTGTGAAGTATCCTCGCGCTTCTTTGCACCTCTCTTCAGCTTTGAGTGAAATTACAATTATGACTTTTTTATTGTTATTGCCTCATATCAGTGTTATTGCTTTCTTTCTGGAGTCCACGCAGCAGTTTCACAACTATAGGCTTCTTCAGATAAAGGTCTAGGCAGTTATCTAGTGCGGAGTCGGGCTGCTTCCGACTTATTCATGTGAAATAATCCGCTCTTTGTGCTCATCGGTTAAGCCATTTGGTTGGTTTAGCGGCTGTCTGGGCATGGTCCTCTCAAGCTTGACTGCAACAGCACAGGTGGCTCTGGTGCTCTGATGGATAACCACCAGCACAAGACACGGGTCTGAAAGCGGGTTGGAAAGCATGCACTGAACAGCTTAGGGGTTTCTTTACACCGCTGCACGCCTGTGCGTCTTTGGAGACTAAAAAAGTGCGCTATTATTTTGTGCATTCCAGCGGTGTGACTGAATTGAGATAGGGCGTGATTGTTTTTGTGTTTAAAAAATCGGGTGATCATAAAAGCAACTACAATCTTAAATCGGTGATTTTGCAAAAACTAAATGCATAAAATCGTGACTGTCCTCTTCTTTAAAGTCCCATAAACGCAGCAGAGCCGAGCGCTGCTTCTCGGCGTCCTTTTACCTGTCACCTTTACCAAAAGCCCCCTTTTAAAAACAAATCCGCGCTTCCCCCCTCACTGTTATTCTCGAAAAGCCTCGTCCCATTGGATCAGAGGTGGACTGCTTCCATCTCGCATCAGGCAGTCAGATGCTTGAAGTCTCTCTGCTGTCACACCGGGAAGCACCGGAGAGATTTGAGGGTCGAGGCAAAATCTCCTTCTTCTTGTTGATGTTGTTCTTCTTCTTCTTACCTTCAAGAAGACACGGTGGGAAACGTCTTTTAGAGACCTGTATAGCGCATTACTCCTGGAGATGCTTACCGGGTCGTCAAAACAAAGAGAAGCGGATCAGGGACACACACACACACACAAATCAGTAACCTCCAGAAATTACATGGTGTGTCAGGATGCCGCGTTAATCAGTCTTTGGCATGGCTGAAGGCTGGGGGAGGGAGGTGCATGCAAGAGGAGGAGGAGGAGGAGGGAGAGTGTGATGCATTGCAGCAGAGAGATGGAGAAAGAGGAGGAGGGAGAAGTATAGAGCCGTTGTTATGGCAACGGATTTTATGTGATTTTTTCATCCCTTCCAGAAACCCCCACGTGTTGGCAAAGAGAACAGTGATGTCACAGAAAAACTATCTGAGGAGAATGATGTCAAGAGAGTGAGAACTATTTTGCACCTTGAAGCCGCTAAAATCTGTTTTGGAAAGTATAGGCCTATTGTGGTTAAACATAAGGAAATCATCTATGGACAATTTTGCCACCGCAAAACATAGGCTACACGGAAAATGGCCCACGAAATCATGAAGGGACTTTTTAACGATTCAACTATAATTATAAAGCTAAAAATATCACATGCGAGTTTCACTTATTTCATTTTATCATAAAAACGCCACGAAACACTGCAATTTTTACCAAAAATCTTGTTAGAAAAGCCGCAAAAAAGGCTAAACTGACTAGTATAAAGAAATCACTCCACCTTTGCTTTGTATTGTTACATCATTTCCTCTGGGAAATAACATAATATACACTGGAAAGTATGGATTGCGTTAGCTGGTAAATAGTGCAATGAGCAGAGTGCAAACGATGTAGGAGAAAATTATTATTACCATTATTGTTATTATTATGTATACATGTCAGAGGTGGATGTGTTATACAAGTGCACATGCAAGCACACATGTAGTGTGATGAGTGCAAAGAATGCTGGAATAAATAAGTATTATGTGCAGGCGTATGAGGTACAATACACAATAAGAACAGCATGAACAGCTCTGAAATAGAAAATGATGAATAGAAATAGTAAGTTGTAGCAGAGTTACTGGGTTGTTGCACAGGAACGGTTCCTCACATTGTGACTCAGAGTCAGTTGTTCATCAGAGTGATGGCTTGGGAACAAACTGTTCTTGAGTCTGTTGGTTTTGGCATAGAGTGCTCTGTAGCGCCAACCAGAGGGGAGAAGCTGGAACAGATTGTGTCAGGGGTGAGATGGATCTGCAGTGATGTTTCGGTATCGGTACATCAGCAACTGTTTGGGGTTAGGCGGAAAACTAACCTATCTAGTTTGAGCTAAGTAAAGCACAACATGTCCCATGCTTTGCAGTAATATTTGTTTACCTGTCTGATAGGATAAAAACCTAATGTTGAGTGTCTTTTCACCCGACATGGATTTGAATCTTGCCCCAACAGGCTTCAGTACATAAAAGTTTTTTGCTGTTTTTTGGAGTTTGTGTTGGGGGTCTGTGTTGTGATGACAGCCTTCTTTTGTGGTGTTAGGGACTCCATTTTGTTAGCTGAGATGTTGTCCTTGTAGGCAAGAACCTCCAGAGCGCTAGCAGAGAACGTGACATGTTTCCTTCACATAAGAAGCAGAACAGTGGCTCTTCCAAGAAACATATAAAACAGGCGTGTGGTTCACTTCTATGTGAGGTTACAGTGAATTATTCAGAAGTGATTTCATTGAAAGACTACATAGACCTATAGGCCCTTTAATAGTAAATGAACCTTTCTGACTTTTCTTTAATCACTGGATGCTAAAACTTATATTGATATTGATTTTGCAACATAGCCCATTATGCATTATGTCCATATACATATTATGCTGTGTTACACATTGATTGTACTGTAACTGCTCTTAGCAATTACTTGTTTTATTACTTTATTTCTTGTTGTTTAGGGTTATGCTTTAAGTTATGCCAATGCCATGTAGGTGTATCTCTAGTTATTATCACATGAATGATACAAACATGTTTTATGTAAAAGTCAGTCATCACTAGAAATAGAAACTAACTAATGGTGGAACAGAAGATTTCTGAGGAAGGAGGAAACTGAGCTTGGGGAATTCTGATAATAACGTAAAAAAAAGTAGTAAGTGAACTGCTCACTGCCGCTTCAATACTACATTTTTTGTTAATGTTTAACAAATTGTAAGGGAATTTTCATCTTCAGATACAGCATATTTCGACTGCTTTAACTAATTTTACATTTACTGCTGACATTTAGTGGCTCTCTGGTAAATCTCAAAAGGGTTAGTCACCTTAAAACCAATTAATCCATAACTACATGGAAAGTTTCTCATTTACTTGCCTCAGCATTTTAAACGTTCAGTTTTCAAACCCACTCTTTTACTGCATTCTTTCTCGGTCGTTAGACCGCATAAACACCCAGGCATGATCATTCACACACCCTCATACAACCACACATGACATAACCACAGTTTCACAGATTTCACAGATCAGTCCACCTAGTGTGTGTGTGTGTGTGTGTGTTTGTGTGTGTGTGTGTGTGTGTGTGTGTGTGTGTGTGTGCGTGTGTGTGCGCTGATCTCTCGATTTGGCCATTTCATTATGCCAGTAGTGAGGATTACTGCAGATTGCATCCCTGTCCTCTCCCTGACAAATGCACCATTCCTGTGTGTGTGGGTGGGTGACCTTCCTGTCCTTAATTCCACCCGCATCCCTTTTCATCTTTTTAAATATATGGATTAACTGCAACAGAACAAGTGAGGATGAATGTTTTGTAATTTTCCATAATGCAATACAGAAAACAGAGACACACCAGAAAACAAAATAAACAGTAATAAAATGGACAATAAACAAAAAACTAACAAACAAGAAAATTATTGATTACACAGCTGTATCTCTCACAAGGCAAGGCAAGTTTATTTGTATAGCACATTTAAACAACAAGGTAATTCAAAGTGCTAAATAAAAAATAAAAGCAACAGGGAAATATAAAAAAGTTTGAAAGCAACATAGGGAAATTGAATAAATATACCTTAAAGTTACAGTGCAGTGTACAATCAGGGTTAAAAGAGTTAAATGGAAAATAAAAACAGGCTGAGGGGTTGAGCAAATAAT
>JAPMOB010184889.1:0-21719 GCA_029875015.1 Lepomis gibbosus
GGGGGGGCCATAGGGGGGGCCAAGGGCTGTGTTACAGGGGCACTGGCCCCTGCTGGCCCCCCCCCAAAACCGCCCCAGTTGAGTAGTAATCAGCAAAGTAAAATTCAATAAGCTGATCCATACTGAGGCGTTGCCCTGACAGCAGCCCAGCAGACACAGCTATAGCTCAGAAGGAACTGAAGAAGAAAAGTATTGCAAGGGAACGCAAAAGTAGTCCTCTACTGAGCCTTCGGGGCCACCGTAGTAGTAGTAGAGAGAAAGAGAGAGATTACAGAGTATTTTTTAAAATAACCTCTTAAACATAAAACATAACTGGATCGAATATTGATAGTTGTGGTGTCACTGTCTTTTAACTTGTATTGTACTGCTTGTGCCTCTGACATTGTCATTTCTATCACAGTGGGTGAAAAAAAACATGTTGCATAAACTGCACGTTATGAAATGTAATGTTTTCCATTTAAAGTATATGTGCTAATTTCAAGTAAAGTATGTGGAAAAATTAAAATAAATAAAAATTCATTAATTCCCACATTACAGGTGTGTGCGACTCTTTCAGCTTCCAAAGGAAAGCCTGTGCTATGGGACATACAGTAGATGCTTATAAAGGCTGTTTTGGTGCCAAATATAACATTTGAATGTGTTTTAAAACTTTTAAACATCTTTAAAAAAAGGCAACACAAGATACTTTTAGGCTCTACCTAAAATTGATTTACAGAAAAGCGTGTATTTGAGCTTACTGACTTCATATAGGACATTAGAAAGGAAAAGGTGCTGTCTGAACAGGACATGTGCATATTTCATGGTGTAATTTGTGTAAAATAAAATTTCCATAAACTGAAATACAGCAAACCAGGTGTGGGTAGTTCCAGTTTGGTCAGTAAGGCCGCACAGCTAGTTTTTGGTAACTGGTAGGAGGCCTGAAATCATACAGACATACAGTGCCTGCAGAAAGTATTCAGACACCTTCACGTTTTCACATTGTGCAGCACGTTGAGACCTTATATAGACAGGTGGACTCAAGATGTAGAAACATTTCAACCATGATCAAGAGAAATGGGAGAAACCTGAGCTAAATCATTGCTTTCTTTCAGGCTTTTTGCCTGATATGGGAGGACATGGAACAAAAGGGCCTAGGCTGGAATCAAACTTGGCTGCTGCAGTAAGGGCTCAGCCTTAGTACATGTTATTCGAAGTGACACAGACAATATTCTGAATACTTAACGACAATGTGTAAAATTAACACCAGCAAAATGCTGGTGCAATATACAAATGGCTTTACTTCACTTACCAGCCAAAACAATAATGGATTGTTGAGTTGAGTGGCTGGTACACTTTGAACACTTTGAACATTTACTAGCCATTTGGCCTGTAGACAAATAAGTTAATTTTGCTTTCTGCTTAAAAATAAATGCCTCATAACAAATCTGCAGAAGGCTGTTTAACTCACATTGAGGATGACGTATGTGTCTTTAATAAAGGAGAGTTAAACTGAGGCAGAGTTGAGGAAAGACCATTGCATTAATCAGTTAGCTTCAGTGGTCTCTGATGTTGAACTGAGCTGATAATCATGTATTTGCATCTTTACTAAAAAGATCATTGTCCTTTATTGAATTATCTTTGATGGATGTTCAGGGAGGAGAATGATTACATTGTCACCTGTCAATGAAAATGCAGATTAATTTAATGAGTTTCCCAAAAAAAGTAAAGTGGTTTTATTCAGCCTTTAGTAGTGTCTTCAGAGCTCCTTGTCTAGTACAGCCTGAGAGGTGACATGCAGGATAAATTATTAGCTTATTGCTGTGAGCTTACAGTAATAACTGCAGGGAACCTAGATGAATGTATCAACAGGTTTATCAGCTCTCGTCTTGTTTCGTGGGGATCTGGCAGCTGGACAGACAGAGGACACTGATAGTGAGTGAGGACATCACACCGGTAACAGGGTTTTAGGATGAAATCACCTTTTATTTTTCATCATTCCATTAACACAATCATGAGGACGCCTTAAGTCAACAGTCAAATGTTCACTTTTCACCTCTCCTCATGCAGCAGCATACAATGAACAAGTTTCAATTTCAAGTTTCAAATTCTAACAACATATATTACATTTTGTAGGACGTTTCTGTCTTCATCCAGGAAATATTTGCTCAAATGTGTTCAAATAAGTCCAACAATGCGACAATCTGAAAGAACTGTAATCACGTCTATATATTTATATTAGTAAAACATCCCTGTTTCATCCCTTCTAATTCATGTCAGATTCATCTTTAAATCGCAGACATTTTATGGTCATACTGACTGATAAAAACACAAGTACCATTTTGAATACGAGGCATAAAAACGGAATGAAAACTTATTTAACAGATAAAACAGAAACAGGAGAAAACTTTAGCTTAGAACTGAATGTGTGCTTTCAAATTAATCACAGCCTCTTCCCTTGTCCTGCCTTCTTGCCTTAACAGGCAGTGCAGTCCAAACATGTAATATCTAAACGATCCAGTCCCTAATTGATAGAAAAATACAATGTGTGCATGTAGTTTGAGCCAGATTTGGTTGAGTAAGAACAAAACCTGGTGAGTGTGGTGACAGCTCATCTGCTGCTTCCTCTTATTGAACCTGATTCCCAGAGTTTCTCCCCCACAGTGACAGCAGCTGGCTGCCTGCCTGGGGCTCTAACTCCTAGACAAAAGAAAAGAGAGATAGGAAAAAGTTTTATATGCAGTAATTACACTAGTTCTAAAGATCCATATTTCAGGAAGAGAAACTGTCAGTACAAATGTATACAAAAGAGCTGAAATGATTCATTGAGATTCATTTAATTGTTAAGGAAAGAGAGAAAGTGAATTAGCATCACTCCATAAAATATTTTTGTGAAGGTGATCTGTGAATATCTGAATCAGTTCTGCTTTCTTCAGGGGATTTCAGAGTCTCATGGATAATCAAGCCTGAAAGATCTGTCTTATCTAGTAACAGTTTTTTTAAAATTTAATTTTATTATTAAAACCATTTCACATATCTGCTCTGCCTATCCTAATGGTGACAATGTGTATTTGTTCCGGCAGCACAAATAGTAAGTAAGTAAAGTTTATTTGTATCGCACCTTTCAGAGATAAAAAAAATCACAAAGTGCGATACAATGCAACAAAGTAAAATACACAGAACAACCAACCATAACCCCCCCGTCTAACTAAGAGCCTGCTTGAATAGCAGAGTCTTCAGTTGCTTTTTAAAAGCATTGACAGAAATCCCACATTGTAGAAAGGGAGGCAGTGTTTTCCACAGCCTAGGTGCCACTGCTTGGAATGATCGATCCGCTCTGGTTTTGAAATGAGTGTGGGGAACCACTAACAGCCTCTGACCTGATGACCTGACCTGACCTTAGACTATGGGAGGGGGTATGAAGCTGTATCAACTCAGATATATAGGGAGGAACTTGACCGTACAGGGCTCTAAAAACAAGGACCAGGATTTTGAATTGAATTCCATACTGGACTGGTAACCGGTGAGGTGATGCTAAAACAGGTGTGATGTGTTCTCTTTTGACCGCTGATTTACTCCTGATCACAGCTTGACAGTCGCCAAGCGGCAAATTGGGCTAGAAATCGTGTAGTGTGAACTAGGCTTAACATGCTGAGTAAAAAAAAGAGGCTGTGAGAGATAGGACATCAGCAGCTGTGTTGCATGTGATATCATCAATATGCAGGTTAAAATCCCAAATAATTAGGACCTTCTCCAGTTTGATGAAAGACGATAAAAAGTCAGTAAAAGCATTAAGAAAGACGCCTGCATGGCCGGGAGGACGGTAAAGTAACACACAGTAAAATGTGTTCAAAGAACTAACTTTGAGCATCTTTGATTCAAAAGAGGAAAAACTTTCAGAGCGTGCCATTCGGGGGTCCCAGTAACAGAGCAGCCGACAGGACAGAGCTCATTTGAGTGAAAAAACGTATTTTCCCTTAGCCAAGTTTCACAAACATAAAATCCATATTCTCACTGGTAAAAAGCTTGTTAGGATTAAGTTTTATTAGAAATGGAACGAGCATTGAGCAAGACAACCGGGAAAGATGACGGCGGGCCGGCATCCTCAACAGCTGATAACGACAGAACTGATTGTAAACAGCTGACGCGGTCAAGTGATCTCCAGCTCCGCGGAGCGGTCAATCGCTGGTCAGACAACACTGTAACGATCGGTAGTGGCAGGTCTGCGTTCCCATCAGCATGTCGCTGGGACAGAAGAGGTACTCGTCTGATGAGTAGAAACATCCAAGGGCGCTGAAGCTGGGAATCATTTCAACCCACAACCAACAGGTTCGCTATCCAAGGTAAGGCCCGAGCAACCCGTCCAGGAACGTCGCCTTATCTCGACCTGGGATAACCAGGGCCTCTGGTCATGTAAACAGGAGCCGGAACTCAGGTGAGGAGGGAGGTCACATGAGCGGGGTCGGAAAAGTTTATCTCAAACATTCCCAGCATTCAAAGAGTCCTTCCATAGACAATTTGAAGTCCAACAACGAGGGTCGATCATAAGTCCGAGCAGCAGAGACACAAAGTACAAAAAGTACAAACAGAAAGTTCCCACAGATGCGATGCAGCAGCAGCCAAGTCAAACACAGGCGCGTAAGTATTATTTCCTGTAATTATTTGTAATTATTTGTAATTATTTCAGTCATCATATGTTCCCTAATCTGCTGGGAGCAGGGAGCCACTGGGACAAACAGTTCATGCAGCTGGTCTGTCAGCGTGTAGCTGCTTGTATCATGAAGTGAAACAGCCTCTTGGTATGAAGCAGACTCAGATCTCACCTGTCCGTCCCTGCTGATCTGGACCTTCTTGTTGTCGTTCCATGGGTTGAGGATGTGTTGGGTGCACTGGAAGGGAAGACTCTCCTTGTGGATCCACTCTACACTGAAAACTCCTCCTAGCCCCATGAAGCCCCAGTCCTGGCAGCTCTCCCGACTAATGACTGATGTCATGCGAGCATAGCCCTGAGAAAAAGACAAAATACATCAGTTTTGCTTTTTCATATAAAGATCCTTATTTATATTGCACTTTACAGTAGCACCAATATTCTGGCACATATAGTTATATACTTATGGCCCCAGATTTGTTTTTCTGCTGTCACAGTGTTACCTGGAAGTGTCCAGAGCCCTGAACCGAGAAGATGAGGATGATGAGGTTGTCCTCCAGGAAGGCCTTAGTGAGTTTGGCTTCATTGCTTGGTGTGGTGGACCAGATACCTTTCTGCTGAGAAATGTCAATGTTCCTGATGTTGCTGCTCTTCATGATGAAGTACCGCACTGATGAAAAGGCCAGCTGCGGGGACGCTGGCTCCGAGACCTGCTGGTAACAAAGGAAGGAAAATAACAGGGTAGCTAAATTGACAAAAAAGTATTTCATTTTAATTGTTTGTTGATGAGACAAACTAGCTAAATGAAATATATGAACCCAAAACACTGAAGGGTCTCAGAGGGACCTGCACCTCCGGCCCAAATGAGGAGCTTTACAGGACAGCCGACAAAGTAGTTACTGAAGTGGTACATTCAGAAATGTTCCATGAGGATCCATGGGGACAGTGAGTACCTTTCCTGAAGAGGAGGGACAGGGGCTGTCAGAGGGACTGTCCAAGCTCACAGAGCAGGAAGAATTACTGGAGGAGTGAAGGTCATCAGAGAGCTGATTTATGGGAACTGAGGCCTCATCTCTGCTGTGGGCTTTCATCTGAAGCAGGCCTGAGGCTGCAGGTATCCTGCAAGACCTGAGGGGAAGCGGCGAAATGGTACAACAGTATGAGCATGAAGTGAAACATGAAAATATAACATGACTGAGTAGAACAACAGTCACGTTAAACTCACCACTGAGTTTCTATTTTTGACACAAATCCTGTTTTTATTCTCTTATTAATTCCTATTGCTTCTATTTTATTATGAGTACTTTACGCCTCCGTCAATGATATTCAACACTTCCTGTTTCCATTGGCGCATCGTAAGTCTCTTGATTGCATCCACTTTTCCCTCATTTGCATTTTCATTGTGTATAGAGATAAGCATAGAAACAATGCGAGAAGAGATGAAATGAAGAAATATGTTTCTTCTGATGTGTCACATGAAGCAATGTTCGTTTGTGATGACGGCAGCAGCTGATCACAGCTGGATAAAAGTCAGCTAAATATGTAAATGTCATGTAAATGAAATTAAACCCAACTTAAATGATGTAAAAAGTGGGGGAACGTCTAGCTCAGTTGGTAGCGCCCCTCGCACAAGTCCTTATCACAGAAGCCCTGGTTCAATTCCTTTGCTGCATATCGTCCCCTCACTCTCCCTCATTTCTTCCATCTCTCTCTATCCTTTATCCACAATAGAGGCTAAAAATCCTTTTACGTTCCTGCTTCTTTTGCACTCAAGATAACCATCTTGCGAACACCACAGATACCATGAGGACACTCAATATAAACAAGCAGGCAGCAAAAAAGACAGGACATGGGGAAGAAGAACTCAACACAAATTCTTTGGTCTTGTCATATATATGGATGCACAGAAATGAAAATTTATGGCCGAAGCCGAATATAATTAATAACTTTCCCAAATACCGAAAAAAGGTTTTTAAATTTTTTGTCAATTTATTTAGCCATTTTGCCTTTTTTTCCCATTGCATAAATTAATTCAAACTGAGCTTTTTACTCAGTGTTTCCCACAGGATTTGGAAAGACTATGGTGGGTGGGTCTGAGGCCCAAGAGGGTCCGGTAAAGTAAATTACATGTCCAAATACTTGTCACATGTAGGGCTGCAGCTAATGATGATTTTAGTACTCAAAGCTTCTACAGATTATTTCAACGATTCATCGATGCGTCGTTTAAGAAGTACTTTTGCTTAGCGGCGGCACCCCCCCCTCCCCCTGTGGTAACGGGATCAGCTGCGTACGTTGATAGATGATAGACATTTATTAGTCCCTTTGGGAAATTCATAGTATGCCATGCAGCAAACATCAGACCAGCACTATCAACAGACAAACAACCAGACAACTGCTTTTCCAACACAAACATCACCCGAGTGCTATACAAGTTATACTGTGGTGCAGCTCCCCGACACCCAGTTAACTCATGAGTGTGGCGATACAACCCAAACTCACGGCCCAAACAGAAGAATAACAAACGCATGTGTGTACATTTACAGCTGAGTATTGCAGGTTACTTTGGCTAGTTAAATGCTAAAGTTGCTGTTAATGTTACCTTGTCTGTGGTCCGCTGGCAGAACACCGAGTGCTTTCTGATCAGGTGCCGCCGTGCTGTTGGTAGGCCACGTAAGTTTTGTTTTACGATGGACAGACTGTGACATTACGGAGTTGTTGTTTTCTTTTAGCTTGAAATAATCCCATACTTTGGGCACTTTCTTCTTTGTCCCTCGCTAATTTCTCTCTCTTCCTCCACTTTGCAAACAGCGGCATCATAATCACGGCGTGTTTACAGCGTAAGCGCGATGTGTGACAGTAATAAATGTCCGTGCAAAACAGTGTGTTATATAGTTAGCTATGTATATGGATATGGAGGTACATGGATTAAACAAAGCCTCAATGCAAAGAATTTGCGTCAATGCATTTTAGTAATCAATTTAATCAATGAATTGTTTGAACTGTTGAAAAGTCTGACCTAATTTGATAAATAATGTTGTATGTGGTTCTCGTATCGTGTTACATAAAGACCTCACAGCCTCTCTTCAGGTAGGACTCTCATACTGCAACACTTCTATTTGTAAAGAGAGAAAATAACAGGATAAAGTCTCTAACCTGCCTGTCAGCTCACTCTGGTCTGTTTCAGTGGATTTACCATAAAGGCTTGAATACGTGTGCACTCCAAATTTAGGTGCGGCTAGCTTAATCGCCTTCTCACAAACAAGTGACAGAAACACTCAAACCGGTTCGGACCATGTTTTGCCTTTTCCAAGAAGTCAGCCACAGATGGAGTGGATGTGCTAGGAGACAATTCAGCAGAACAGAGTCTGCAAACGGTGATTTTTGCGTCTTTGTCAGACACTTTAAAATGCTTCCACACCGCAGACATGTCAACATAATTATAACGTAAAATTTATTAGGCCGAACAAAACTATTGGAAACAGAACCACATGTCTCTGCTAATTCAAGCCACTGTCATGACAAAAGACAGATTCAGGGCGTTTTTGTGGAGCATTCACCTCAGTGAGCTAAAGGAGGATGTCTGAAATGACAAGAAGGGAACGCCACACTACGACACGATGTTCCGAATCAAGCATCATATTAATGACATTCACAACGCCTGCCAGGCTCATTACTACCAAAGGAAGGAATTGCAGTCAATAAGAGAATGTTGGCAACTAAGGCGAAAACTGGCACGACCCACTATATGAAGGACAAACCAATTAATGGGGGATCAAGCTGTCAAGCAATTGCTACACAGTCAACTTCACCGTGTACATGGGCATATTTTACAGACCCAGTGTGCATGGAGTGTCATATAATGCTGTCATGGACCTCATTCAGCCATCATATCTCAGGTTGGATATCATATTAAATGGACAATTTCTACACCAGTCCCAAACTGTTCCTTGACTTGACCAGCATGAAGTCTGGACAATGGGCAGTTAGAGCCATTCAAGTTTTCAAAAATGGCCAAAATAGCCCTCCTAAAACATCACACTGCAAAGGAAATGTTTTTGAGACTACTTGTCATTGGTGGGTAGTTGGGGGCTGTTCTTGAAGTTCTTCACAGAAGCCTGGGGCCCCTCCTCTGATGACATAGGGCGGGGTCGCTGGCCAATCCCCGTGGGCTGCTGCAGTCCTGCCCCCTGCTCCTCTGCGGCAAGCACCTGTGGGACGTCAGTTTGAGCTCTAGTCATTAAACTGCATGCTGGTGTCCATCTTGCAAATAACAGAGCCATAAATGATATTTCCACGTCAGTACACAAAGGATACAGATAGAGATCGTACCACCCAAACCACCTTCACGGTGCTCATGAAAAGAAGTGCATGTATTAACAAAGTGTAAATGTAGCTTCATGGAAATATTGTGCAAAGTTAAGCACATGGATGAAACAAGGCAGTGAAAGTCTCCTCAGCTGGTAACATACACTGTTACCTTCACAATACATTCAAAGATACATTCTCATGCCAAGTCTTACCATGACATGAAGAGAACTCAGACCCCTACTTTTTACATTTGGCTGCATTTAAATATAATCTACATCAACAAATGAATGCAGTAAAATAATACACACAGCCGAAAGTGCACATAAAAAATGCGGGTTCTACCCATTGTGATGAAGGTAGGTGTGAAGAGGAAGAAGAGGACAACTCATCTGAAGCTGCAAACCAAACCAAGTGAAACTTAAGAGTAATAAAATACAATGTGACATACAGAAACCAGGGTCCGGATGATGGCCTCGTCTTGTTGAGACCAGGGTTTTGAAGGACAACGGATCCTCTTTATGAACAAATTCTGCCACTTCTGCCTCAGTTCAAACACCAGTCCTGCAGCCTGACAACAAGTTGCACAACACAAGATAAAACTGTGAGTATATAAGATAAGATTTAGTAAAATATATCACAGTGGTAGTATGGAAACAAACACATGAGCAAAAGAACAGAAATAAGTAACGGAAGGATAAGTGAGTTTTTATTTAGAATGATTTGGATGATCTTAAGTTGGGAGGTAAACTATTTTTAAAGCAGCAGCAGGTTTTTTTTAAAAATAACTTTTTGACATATTTGCTAAAACTGTCACTATATCCCTGCAATGGAATTGCGACCTGTCCAGGGTGTACCCCGCCTTTTGGCCGATGTCAGCTGGGATAGGCTCCAGCCCCCCCCATGACCCTGTATTTCCAAATGTTGCAGCGATCCGGTCATAGACACATAGATCTTTTTAATATACACTGCTGGGTGACAAGTAGACATTTTTTGGCCACATACCAAAAAGGTTGGGAACCAGTGACACTGAACACAATACAGGTGTCATATGAGGGAAAATCACATTCAAACTGAATAAGTAAAAATTTTGTTTGAAAGGTCAATGTTGACAGCAGTGTTCCCTCACCTCTACGTCCAACTGAAAGACGAGCCAGTCATCAATCCTCATTTCAGCTAGGTCCTCTGTGTCACTGTCACTGATGTCATCCAGTGAGTCTGGAGGAGAGAACACAGAGACAAAGACATCTGTCATAAAACACGCATCAGGAAAGAGTGCTTTGTAAAATACCATGAAATCCAAAAGCTTAAATGGCTGGGCATTCACTGCACAATTTTAGAAATTTTTAATTCCAGCTCAAACTGTACGAGTAAATCATCTGAGACGTAAAGCCAAAGCTAACAATTTACATGCCAACACTGTACAGTGCGATGGTCAGCAACTACCTGAGTGCTCACACCGTACATGTATAAAAGGGCCTGTCACTCCCTGCGGACCTTTCTGACTATTGACAATAGTCAAACATTTGTTTGAAAACTCCGAGCAATCATGCTAACAGGGCAGCAAAGTGCTGCCATCATCATCTGTGTGCTGAAAAGAGTCGCCGGTGTTTTTGGACTAGGTGGCTGGGTAGATGTGGACAGCATAGCATTGCAGAAATAAATGGAGGTAAGCTAGCTATGTTTTACTGTATAGATTGTTAACTTAATAGCTAGCGTTGTCATGGCACTTTCAGATGCTGGTCACCACCTTGTGCAGGTACGGTTAGAAAAAAAGGTGCTGGTGTTGGGGAATCCACTTGTGACTCTGCTTCAACTGTGCGAAAGCCTTTCTATAGCTGACGAACATTTCTGACATATCAAACATCTGATGGCCACTCGGGTGAAGCTGAACGGTCCTCGTTCCCCCCCTGTACACTGCACAGCAAACAATGCCAGATGAAATGGCCTGGCTCTAAAGTGAATCATTGGGTCAGAAACAGGCTTAAATTGTACAGTGTATGCCCAGCTTTACTTTTACCAACATGAAATATGCTGTGAAAAGTGATTTTAACAATAGTTGAGACTTGAGGAAATTGGAAAGGCCATGTTTCCTTTCGATTGGCCTCTGAGACCTGTCGGATGGTGTCATTACATCGCTAAGAATGGAAGCAATGTTGGAAGACTAAAAGGGAAGCCAGACTCATCTCGCTGGGAGAAAATGCTCAAGTATCTGGATTATATTGGGATGACCTGGTTTACAGGTAGTTCAGTTATCAGAGTATGTTCAGCCTTCCTGGGAAAACTTATTCCAGAGAATTTAGATTCAGGAGGAACAACACAGATTCACATGGAAGAGTGGAGCACCTTTACCCTTGCAGAGATTCTGGAGAAGTCATAGGAGTTTTCTCATCCAGTCTGCATGTGATATTTGGACTGCAGTAGGTTTATGACCATGTCCCTCAGGGTATTTCGTGTGCATTTCCACAACAGGGGGATGCTGCAGCTGATACTTTGAGCCATCAGGGGCTCACAGCATATTCTATATCGGTGTTTGGTTCTACCAGGATTGTACCTCGTCACTGATTAGCTTGTGGACAGAATCTCTATGTAGAGCTTGAGATGGAAAGCTTTTTGCAGATTATGTAGTGAGTTCACACAGTCTAGCTGGGTTAGACGAAGGGTTAGACGAAAGGTCAAGGGGTCAGTATCATTAAGAATCATAGCAAATCCATTGCAATCTGGCTAACAATCAAAACACTGTGCTGTGGACAAGGGTATTGGTCCTACAGACAGACATGTATTGCTAAAATGTTAAAAATATACATGAGATTTTTCTAACAACGTGCTTTTCAGTAAACAAAAGGTGCATTGATGACTAAATTGGCTCACATAACTGTTACAGAAATTGTTTAGACTTTTTTACCAGTAGCTTTCTGTGCAGCAGGTTCTTGCAGCGCTGAGCTGGGTAGTTTGGCACAACCTCCAAATATGGCCACAGTGATTGGAGTCACCATGGAGCAACAGCGGACACTGGCCATCCTTTGGCCTCGGCTCATCTCATCGTAGATCAACCAGTCCGTGGGAAGGGCCTGGGCCGATTTGGCTGGGCCGTTCTAAACCACAAAAACACACACAGTCATCCAACGAAAACCCTTTGATTTGCACAGCTTCTGTTTTTTTATAACTTCAGTCTGTACAAAGAATCTCTCAACAAGAGTAAGGATTTAATCATGGACTGCAAATGGAAGTGTTGTGTTTGCTTCCAGAAGTCATTTGCAAAAGCAACAGACACCAAACAAGCTGCCCACCTATCTATCTCCATGTAGGAGGTGGACAAATACATTTTAGAAACAAATATGCTGAAATTTATATATTTGTGTCCTTTCCTCCTGCACAGAAAAATATTTTACAACATATAGGTTCATAATATTTGTCATGAGTAATCATGGGTGTAGAAATGGATCCTGTACTGCTGTAAAGGCTATCTGACCCCTCTGGGCACTGCTCAGTGGAGCGCAGGTGAGTTAAGGTCATTTTTTGTTATAAGACCACAATGCAAGGACAGAATTACATATTACTAAAAAGATATGTTATCCCACCTCCTTGCACTGGGACTGGCTCAGGATTGATGTGGGATGGAAATGGACCTTCTTTTCCCTGTTACTAGAAAGCAGGGAGGTCTCCTGGTTGACATGGACCAGGTTTGGATACATGCCAGCCATCAGGGCTGCCTTCACCATGGCCCAGTTCTCAGAGTTCAGATTCACATCACGGATGTCACTGCCCCCACGGGCCCGCACAAAACCTGAGGGACACAACAGGCCACTTCAAATTTTATTCTTCAAACTATAAAAATCTGAACAAATTGTTTTGTCCCTGGTCCAAATCTTCGACCAATACTTCCATGCTTGTATTTTTGCATGACAGGACTTTGATGAGAGATTCAATGCCTTTGTTGCAGCATAGTTAATGTAATAATGACACCAAGAAAACCAAAAGGCCAAGAATAGTTAACAGGCAGTTTGGTGATATTGGCTCATACCCCACACAATATAAAGGAACGAACAGGGTACTGACCAATAGCACGAAGCTGTCCCAGCAGCTGTGTCCTCATGCCAAGAATCATGTCCATGGTGGCCTGGGACAGGAAATTCTTCTCACAGAAGGATCTCTCCCAACCATCACTGCGGGCCTTCTGCCATGCCTGAACCACACAGGACAAACAGTAAGAAAAACATCCAGTGCTATCTTTCAACTAGGGCTAAGGGATGTGGCTGCATATCTGTAACATGATAGACTGTCACACATTACATTGATAACAATAAAATGATACCTACTAGATCTGAAATTCTTGCAAACAGTTACAAAGAGACATGTCATTATATGCTACACAGGTCCACTGTTGTATGGCTGTGAGCAGGAACAGAGAAAATTGGTTCTCCTTAAAAAACAAGAACAACTTCTATTGTTGTATATGAGCAGTCATTTGAACAATAATCTATAATTTATGTTAGCTGATGAATAAAAACAAAAATCTGTGTCAGTGTTTTACAACAAGCTTCAGCATATTTTCCTTGACCTTGTGATAACAAGTGATTCATTTAAAAATATGCTCTGTGTGAGTGGCACACTCCCTCATACACACACATACACATCCAATTTGATAAGAGATGATTTTAGGGATACAGGGTCAATGAAAATGTCCAGCAGTAAACTTGCAGTGCTGGCGATCACACACCAACCAAGTGCAGAGCAGGGACACAAGATCAGCTGTCATTTTATACTACACATTTTTCTTCTTTCCTAACTTGTTAATCATTTTATGACTTCTTCTATAAATTGACACCACTTAGGGTCCTAATACCTAAGATGGGAGCATCCACTTACATCTACCCTTAAATCAAGCACTTCCTACAATCACCCCAAAATGCACATCTTATATGGACCCCCGCCTACCTGGAAGACTCTCAGCAGGGCCATGTGGTCGCTGAAGGAGCTGGAAGTGAAACGTTTGCGGCAGTGTAGAGCAGCTCTTTTCTGAGAGCCCTGGGCGGGAAGGATGAAGGGGTCACGATAGGCCAGTGTACAGGCAATGGTTAGAATGGGGTCCAGGCACTTGAGCACCACAGCGCAGAGCACCATCTTGCCCAGGTGGGGCTCCACAGGCAGATCAGCAAGGTGGTAGCCCAGATCAGTCAGGTCTTCATTCTGGTCCATAGCGTCTATTGTCTGAAGAGAAAGGTAGAGGGAGTCAATACTAACTTTATGACTAACTGCTAGAATACTGTAAGTGGATGTGTGGGCTTGTCTGTGTGCGTGTAGTGGCTTGTGTCACAGATCAGAATTAAGTGAGGTATATAATAGTATTGGTACTTGTTACCTTTAGCATCTGCACAGCATTCCTGATGGCATGTGCAGGAGGAGGCTGTGGAGCTCTGGACAAGAACTCCGCTACCGGACAGGATGAAGGAGCCAGCAGTTTGGTCTGGAGACACAGTTCCTTAGACACACAACATGACATATTATCACTGCTACAGGCTGTTACTAAGGCTAGTGCATAATACAGCACAAGTAGTGCTGTGTTGGTGCTTATCAAGATTTACTCAATTCTATTAGAATAAAAAATACATACTGATTTGACGGTGATAGCAGCCACTGCTCTTTCTCTGTATGACTATAACACCTTAGGCTATATTTTAATGTGGCTATATTGGTTCATGTAGGTTAAGAAGCGCAAACTGTAAAAGAGCTGGGGGAAGTGGAATATAAATCAGAGGGTGCAGTGATTATTAAATACACTTCAGTCAATCACAACACTGCTCTCATAACAGAAAGTGAAATGGAGTTAAATCAGAGGTTTGTTGTTCTTGTGTTCTACTCTTAGAGATTCCAGTCAGTAACCAGAATATGAACTTTATTTATCCCTTTTCTTTTACCTCAAACTAGACCAACTGAAACAGCTATGGATGTAGAAGACAGCTTAGTGTTTGTGACAGCCCAGCCTCAGGTTTAACTCAGGTTGAAAAAATTAAAATATTGATAAAACCTGGGTAACTAGTTTCCAATTTTAGTTCTTGTCGAGTTGAATGTCAAATGTACGTATCAGAAATGAGAACTGAACTCAGTAGATAAAGCAGGTTTGTAGACCTGTTACTTTATTTGTAACATAGAAAACACATCTGTGAATTTTATTTTGACTGTATTAAATTAATATGATTTTGGGTTATTATTATTGTGTTAAACAGGTTCCAGGGAATTTCTACTATAGTAGATAAATAAAATACAGAAGTGATTCAACACCATCACATGTTAACCTGTAAAGTCAGTGTTAATAAAAAAAGGGGGGGGGGAAGAAAAAAAGGTGTGTGTGTGTTTGTGTCGCTACCTGCAGCGGCATCCGCAGCAGCTGTGGAACCTGGAATTCCAGCATGTTTTTAAACCTGAGTCGACTGAAGAGGTGGAAGCAAATCCCTGGTCTGCAGCGCCCAGCTCTGTGGACACGTCACACATTCATTAGATTCTTCAGATAATTCAAACGTAGCTTTATTCCAGTGGATTAAAAGCAACGGCTTTCACTTTTAGTCACAAGCAAAAAATATCTGGTGAGATGGAAGAGTGAACATCTTTTAAGGAGATCAAAGTCAGAATATGGACATGGTTAATGTTACCTTCCCTTCCTTTGCAGTGCGCTGGCTTTTGAGATCCAAACAGTCTTTAACATGGACACATGACTGACGGTATCAAAGGACTTCTACAAACGCAAGAAACATGTCTCATTACTGAACACAATTGTTGGACTTCATGTCACTTTTTTAACCAACTCATCCGGGGTAACTGTACCTCTTTCACCTTTCCTGAATCAATGACGAAGACCACATCGTTGATAGTGATGCTCGTCTCAGCAATGTTAGTAGAAAGAATCTGAAAGGAAAAAAACAACCAGTTAAAATCTAGTTTGATGGTCAGTGAATTTCCTTCAAAGTTCCGGTAAAAAACATTTCCTAGGGCTGGAAAAGTAGTGTATAGTAGCTGGTGTTGATGCTGGGAAATAAGACAGTTAACCAGTTAGGAATCTCATCAATCAGATTACAAACTGATACATCTTGCCACCTACAAGTCACCGGTGAAGCAACAGGTGGCCAGCACAAGGACTGGACCTATGTCTTTGTCACAGGCTGGAAACTGTTCCAGGAGGACTACGGTGGTGTCAATGGAGGTGTCTTTCACTCCATAGCTGACTACATTGGTTTCTGGGAGGAACACTCTTGTACCCCCCAAAAAGGTCTGCTGCTTCCAAAAACAATAGTGTGGTTTAATAAAGAGATCAAGGGCTTTACAGAAAGACTACCGTCACTTAACTTGGAGACATTATTGCAGTGCATTAGTTCAAGTACGACACTGGGTATAGTTGTGTGTACGGCCATTGCCTGCAATTTTGAGCTGAATTGCACTTGTATGGCTTCTATTTTATTCTATTGCCTATTTATATGTACCTTTTCATTTTCTTTTTTAAAATAGTTTCTCTATTTATCCTTACTTATTTCTGTCCTAATGTTTGCTGTACCAACTGAAGTTTCCCAATGGGGGTCAATAAAAGATTACGTTGCTGGTGTGTGTTGCCCTTAAATAGCAAAATCTTTGAGTCTTGAGAAATAAAACTTTTCTTCATATACCTACTAGCCCAAGTAAAGCTTTGCTCATAGTCATTATGAGTGCAGGGGATTGAGATGACACATTAAAAAGACAGAGACATCTGAGACTCACTATCTTCCTGACACCAGGTGGAGAGGTCTTCATGGCTTTCTTCTGATCCAGAGTCTGCATGTCTGAATGTAGGGTGAACACCTGGTACCTGAGAGACACACATGTCAGAGGCACACAAGACAATATGCTGCTACGCTATACTATACTTGTCACAATCCACTGATGTGACGGCACGGACGACAAAAATGAGGCCCATATTGAAACTATGTGTATATTGTATCCAGGACTGAGTCTACAACTATAGATATATCTATTTTAAGAATGCTGTATTTATTGTCATATTAAAATATATATATATATACACACACACACACACACACACATGCAGTGTATTTATATATATATATAAAATATAATATATAAAGCATGATGTTCAAATGTCTTCCATTTTTTAATTCACAGTATACACTTCACCTCTCAGAGTGTGTGGAGAATCTCTTATCGTCGTACAAGATGCGGTCCCTGAGTGCCACTATCTCATCATATCCAGGAAGAAATATCAGGACAGCACCTGGAGACCAACAGATTATAGCTCACGTTGTAATAATCCTGAAACAGCATCCATATTCACTGAAATCTGCCTGTGATTAATAGTCATGGTTTCTATGCAATCTTCGGTTGTAGCCATGAAATACAGTGTTTTTAAAATCCAGATAAGTGCTGAGGCTCACCGTCACTGCTGGTGGAGCAGATGTTGTGCAGCAAATCCATGATGAGGTCCAAGTCCACATACTCATCATCAAAGCTGTGGTGGTACAGTTTGAGCAGCTCCTGCTCTTCAGTGCTCAGCTCTACACCGCCACACTGCGCCAGAGTGGACTCGTCCAGGCTGCTCACGTCTCCCAAAGGGCTGCAGAGTAACAGGAATGTTGGGTGTAAACTGATCAGGAGTCCAAGACGTTTATAAGTTTGTAAACCTTCTACAGTATTTCAATGTGGAAAAACCTTCACTCATGTTTCTTTAGTCTGTACAAAACATGTTGTTGGTGGGGAGGAGGTCATTTTACAATGACAGAAAAAGGAAAATTCAAATCCAATTCTAAATTTATGATAAACATAAGAGAATCACGCCTCTCTTCACTAAACCTTCCCCGCACTTAGTGTTGACATGACAGCTACTAAATAAAAGCTTAATAATGCTGCTTCTTTTTAGCAACGAACACAAACAGATAACTCGCTTTTTGATCCCTCCCGAACAACCATTTTTATTCGGTCCCTCACATTGATTTTATATTTTTATTTTCGTCATTTTAGTGGTAATTTTTTATTTTGTTATTAAGATTTACAGTACTTTTAGATTATTCAAGTGTACTGCCTGTTTAAACCTAGAGTGGGTTTTTCCTCTGAGGTCCACTCTGTGATTCAGATCAGGCTGACTGGCAGTTTAATTGCCATCAGGAGAGAAAGGGAGGATCGGTGCACCTCTATTAAGAATTGGCTTTCTGTCTTTAAACAAAGTTTAATCAGACTCTCTATTTTGTACAGCCAGAGCTACCATTCAGTTGCAAACTCAAAAATTTGAAAACACTAACAGAAACTTAGGATGCGTAAAATATGGGTTTAAGAGATGTGTGTTTCAGTTCACATTAATGTTTTGAACACTGAGGTCAACGTTACACTTACAAGGAGGATTTGAGGAGATCCATAGCATCTGTCTGCTGGAAGTCTTTGGCAAAGTCTAAGGCTGTCCTGAAATGAGATGAAACCACAGTTGTTCAATGCATTCAAAGCATCTTATATAACTAAGTACGGTCTAGACCTGCACTAAATGAAAACTGCCCAGAGATAACTTCTGCTATTATTTGGTGCTATACTTATAACATTGAATTGAATTTAAATGTGCCCTAGAGCTTAAGATTAAAGTTTGCAGTTCATACAGCTACATTATTAGAGAAGACATGCACAAAAATCTGTGATGTTATGGGCCTTACACATATCCAGGGACATTGAAAGGATAACATTTTTTTGTGAATTACATTAACTTTTTAATTCATCACAAAGTGTAATGGAGCTTGGTATTACAACGTCATCGATGTCCTACCATCCATTGGATGCCTTCACGTTGATGTCGGCCCCCATGTTAAGCAGCTGCTCCATCTGTGTGAGGAAACCTCGACCTGCTGCCACCATCAGAGGCGTGGCCCCTGTCTCACTGTGCCTGTAGTCCACTAGGTAAAAGAATACACGTGTGAGGAAACTGCTATTGATTTTTCACAACTTCTTTTTGTGTTCAGAAAAGCACAGGGCCACCCCTAGAATAAAATATCAATATGTAAAGGAACAGTTTGACATTGAGGGGAATACACCTGTTTTCAGAGAGTTAGATTAGATGATCAATATCACTCTCGTGTCTGTACGGGTAATATGAAGCTAGAACCATAAAGACTGGAAGCAGGGGGAAACAGCTAGCCTGTCATAAGTTCATAAATACACATACTAACACCTCTGAAGTTCTCGATTCAACACACTGTATCTAGTATCTTTAGTTTGTACAAAAGCCAAAACTGTAAAAACAACAAGTTGTTGTTTTGTGGGGAGTTGTGTAACTAGCAGTTAGGAGTATGGGAAATATGGATAAAATCCTTGTGATGTAAATATTGTATTACAATATTTATATGTTTTTTTTTAGTCCAGCTGGGCCTTCTTATGTCTCTTTCTCAGCAGTGGGATCCTGTTGGCGATGGATGCTGCGAGTTGAGATGGTTGTACTTTGTACATTTATTTTTGTCATTCTACAATACAGGGCTGCATAATGTGTAGCTTGTGTCTGAAGGTCAGCATCAATCTGTTTAGCAGACGACCTTTCTCTACCATTTAAACGTTCATTTGCTGAAATCTTTGATAAACTTTCCCTTGCAATTGGCTACACAACCACTGGCCTAAACATCATTGCACACGGTGGACAAAGGGACATCAAGTTCTCTGGAGATTAACTTGTAGCCAATGAGACTGTCCCTGTCTGACTACGATCTTCTGCCGTCTGACCTTCTCAGACAAGTCTTTGCTTATTTTTCTTTTTTCCCCTTCATGTTCAGTGTAGTACAGACAGTGACACAAAACAACAGAATAGGTACTTTGCTTCATTTAAACTGGTTGAATGTGTGAATGTTAGATTGCAGGCACCTGTGACTCACCACAGGTGAATTCAAGATGAATCACCTGCTTGAAATCTGATTATTGCAACGTCATAATTGCAAATTATTGCAACTTCTAAAAAAGTTGCAATAATATTGTTCATGTTATTTTAGGATTTCTGCGTGGAATAAGCCAAGATTCAGAATTTTTCAAATCTTTTTTGATTTGCTCCTCTGTGAAGCAAATAAATACATATTTGGATCCTAAAAAGATTTGAATTTCACAACTTCCAGGGAGAAGTGTACCAATATTTTCAGCCACAACTGTATATCTACAGTATATAGACAAATAAAGGTACATCATCATATTGATAAATGAAATCACATATATACTTGTGATGCACCATTCTAATAGTGTTTAAATGCCAAATTTTATAATTTTTGTACAACCTCTCAAGAAACAAAATTATGTAATGACTCCAGGAAAAGATTAAGAATAGGAGAGTCATACCGTTAACGCCTTCATAGAGGATGAGGTTGAAGAGCTGAATGAAAGCATCCTGGTCTTCATAGAGGAAAATATTAGAAATGCAGGAGTCCATCTCCTTCACCAGCCACGGCTCCAGCTGTTCTGTGCCATCCTCATTCTGTGACACAAAATCACACATTGACTCAGCCTGGTCCCTGCTGATGTATGTTTAACAGAATCTCTAAGCACCAGAGGCCCTATAATGTAAACACAATCAACCCAAGCTGCTTGAAGGCACCAGTATACAACATCAGAACTGCAGGTTGTTCAATAAGAAATTATCATAAATTTTATCAATATCAATTAATTTGATGTATAAATGCAAATATGCATATAGACATTTGTACCTTGTTCAATCAATGCCACAAATGCTACAGGCTGATCTGGGGACATACAGGGATCTTTTTCATAGGAAGAAAGTTGAAGGAAGTTATTTACACTAATCTCTTCTTCAGTCTTCATCTTCTGACTTTAACAAACTATATGTGGAACAAAACCTCATCAGGTTAGCCATTTATGTCCTTTGTAGAAGGCATGGCAGCTCCTAACATATCTATGTAACCTAACTGTGTGAGCACATTTGTGTTTTTATTTTATTTTTATTATTATTACATATGTATGAATCTGCAGACTTATATCTGAATATGTCAGGGTTCATGGAATTTGCTGGTGGTCCAGTACTTGTGGGTGGGGGGGGTTGGTTGGTTTGTCTGTTTCATGCATGAATTGTATTTCTCTGTTTGTTATATTTGAAAATAAAAGAAGACACCTTGATCAAAAAAACAAAACAAAAACCTCATCAGGTTTTCAGCAGCAGCAGGGGTGAAACAGTAGAGCCCGCCAGGTGAGATGATTTCATCTTATCAGGTGATACTTCACACATTTGCAACTCAGCTGTATTTATGGAGATAAGGGTGTAGGTTTCGAATCACCACTGGAGGGGACACATTAAGCGGGGTTGTGGTCCATGCCCATTAAACTTTCAGCATTAAAATTTCATTTCCTGCATTCTGGTTAGTTCTGTATCACTTTCAAATATCTATTCTCCTGTAGATCAACTTTTCTCATTTAACATCATCCCCGCTAATTCAACAATCATTTGGGCATGATATAATCTTCCCTAATTTTTGGTTTCCAGAATAATCTGAATTTTGAGTCAGATTTATTTATGTGTACACATACGAGGAATTTGACTCTGGATTTGTAAAATGCTCACAATGTGCTTACTTATACAATAACACAATAATACAGTAATAAAATCAAACACAGGCTACAGTATAGAGAACACATATATGCACACTATGAACAAAACAGACATAGAGACAATAGTGCTATAGTGCAATGAGCAGAGTGCAGTGGACACAGGAGTAAATTAATCATTACCATTATTGTTATTATTATGTACATGTCAGCGGGCGATATACAGGTGCACGTACACACA